>DVZL01005833.1:0-11782 GCA_018236625.1 Lasaia peninsularis
TTGAACCGTTTTCGCAGCGCACGCAACGGAAGCCCTCAAGGATGAATAAATTTCCCCGTTTTTTTCACATTTTCCATAATTTCTTCGCTCCTAATAGTTGTAGCGTGATGTTATATAGCCTAAAGCCTTCCTCAATAAATGATCTGTTCAACACAAAAAGAATTTTTCAATTCGATCCAGTAGTTCCAGAGATTAGCGCGTTCAAACAAACAAACAAAGAAACAAACTCTTCCGCTTTATAATATTAGTATAGATTAGATTACCAACTCACATGTACGGTCGGTATATGATTAATCACAAAAGAGATTCAATCCACTTGGGTAGTTTTTGATAATTTATTTAACTCTTAAATCAATTAGGTATGACAAAATACGATATAAACCTCAGTCAATTAAAAATTATATTGGATCCCTTCTGCTTAACTACGTCCAATTATGAATAAATAAAAAATTCATAAATAAATCGATGAGAATTCCGGTACTAATTAAATGAAAAATCATTAAACTTTTCTCCACAAAAATGAAAGTAGGCGAATTGTTACTAATTGATTACTTTCAGTAAAACTAGTTACTGTGGTAAAGGAGCTATATTTTTTTTCTAAGCACTGGCTAGCGACAATTTTTAATCTTTCAGGTTTAGAACGTCTTGTTGGTCGGATTAGCGTACACGTCTAATGTTACCGAACGACCGAGGCTTGGTATCGATTCCCGACAGAGGCAACCATCTGTGTGTCCCTATTTCGTCGCCTGGGTGTTTATTTTTTTTTCTTTATCTATTTCGGTATTCCTATGTATCTTTGACATATTATTTTACATAGATTACATATAAAATTTGTCTATACTTAATTATAATTATTTTTAAACAACGAAAATACAGAGAACTGGTAATACATTTCAACTTTATTTTTTATGCTTGTTACCACATAACTGTTGACTGAGACAAGCGATTTTTTTAAACTAAAAGCTGGTATTGATCTGGTCTCATTATAATTTGGTGCAGTTCTGATACATATTGGAGTTTAAAAATAAATATCGTTATGCCCATTTCCTTGAAGAGATAGGTAGATATACATAATTGTGCGCTCACGATTAGCCATCAACACATCCAATCCAATCTTGGACAATGTTGTGGTTTTTAGATAAATTGAAGTAAGTAATAACAACAATTTGCCCTACCTGAGAATCGAACTTCGGACCTAAGGAATGCGACTTATATACCTTCAAAAAGGGAGCGTACTATTTTCTTAAGGGTCGGCAACGCAATTGTGATACCCCTGGTATTGCGGTTGTTCGTGGGCGGCGGTAGTCACTTACCATCAGATGAACCGCTTGCTCGTTTGCCTCCTTTTTTTTCATAAAAAAAAACCTTGTGCGTCAAAGTCGGATACAGACTCCACTCGACTATAAAGGCTTATTTTAGAGGCATATCAAAGTTACTCAATACATATTTTTAAATTTGTGTGTGTTCACACAGTTAGAACTTTTGTTAAATAGTTCAAATGTAATAAACAAAGTCTTGAATTGAACAAACTATATTATGTCTTTTATATACCTAATATAAAACGTTTTATCAAGATCGGAGCTTGTGAAACGAAATTCAACTATAAAAATGTTCCGGCGAAAGCCCATTATACTATTCTTGTAATATTGTTTTCACTTCCTTTTATTCAGCCACAGCATCTCGTGCGTAATAATTTTTGCACTCTGTGAACATATAAATGGGCGAAAGTTATCATTAATTAGCAGACAACGTTTTATTTGATTGAAGTATCATGCTTGCATCTATAAGTAGTCTGTGGAAGTATCTCAAAAATGTTTTTTTTAAATAAATTGTCTTCTAGGGACAGACTAAGACCTTAGGCCATGCTGCCTCTTCAATTGTAACACTCTTCTATTTGTTTCATGACTTTACTAATTGTGTTTTTTATTTCTCCTAAAAGTATACAAAGTTGTTATGAAATTTTAATATTTTGTACATTAGGTCTTTCATATAGTAAGTCTTGAAGTTTCAGCTTCACGGTTAAGTACTCTTCATTATTTTTTTTGGCACCCAGACGCATGCACGAGGCATACGTACTGTAATCTACTAATTATATTCGTCATAAAGTCATGTCAGAGTCTTATGCAAAGAATCTTAAGTTCATCCAGTGAAATTTTGTGGCATTGCGAAAATCCACGATACAATAATTTCTTACTACTTGTGCAATTTAACTGAACAAAATTGCATATATTTCTCAAAATGTTTACGAAATTCAATAATTGTGTTAAAATTGGTTCCTTTTTTTTCCCGATCCCGCCAAAACTTCAAAATGTTAATAAATTGTTCGCTAATGACATAAACTTGATATAACTAATATGTTCTAGATTTTCGACTAACATGTTCTAGATTTTACACATATAATTAATCATTAATAGATAAAGCCTTATTCATTTATTTATTAGCCTATTATTTGAACTTAATAGTTAACGCATACAACTACTGCCCATAGACAAACTAAATAGAATCAGTTTCCAACATGAAGCTAAAGTTATTATCTGAATATTACCAACCAACAAAGTGCTGTCCCCGCTATTAACTATCTATCTCATTCTCATAGGGCTGGCCATCTTACTCTTATAACGCCGCTTGTTTTGATTTTGTCAAATCTATAACATTCACAGAAAGAGAGATTTAACAGTCTAAACTCTAAAGTTAGTCAGCAATACTACGTATTAAGGACAGGTTCATTAATTGGAATTAGCTTTATTGTTTCCAATGCCGGCTTTTAAGAAGTTTATAATACCTTCCTAAAATTCCTATATCAAACCTTCTTGGAATTATTGTGTTCCAAAGTTTCACATTTCGTATAAAGTTTGAAAAGTATTTTAATAAAATATAAGAAAATGAAATTTCTTTGAGACTGAACATTTTAAACATAAAATATTTATATTGAAAGATATTTTAAATGACAGGTAACTCTAGATTGTCAGTACGTTAGTACTTACCCTACTTATTATCTTTCCCACAATCTACATAATATAGTAATTAATATTCTTGGTATTTGGTGCATAGAGAGATGAGTATAAATTACTTGCATACAGCTAACGTCAAACGATATGACGTTTTTGTAAGCAGAGTTTGAAGCTAAAGGTACTGTCTGGAGATAACACCCCTAACAAAGATTTATCGCAATACATAAACTTATTCTATACTGACCAATCTCTTTTTGCGAGTTTTGTGGGATTTCCAAGCCGGACTTATGAGATAGATGTTTGATATTCGGGAAAAATCTTAGGAGTGAAATCTCTAAAAGGCACTTTTCGCTTTATCCGTTACACCTACTATTTCGTACTCTATACCAATGGCGCAATAGTGCCACAGACCGCTTAGATGTTCATAAGACTCCATATCTAAAAATTTCTCATGCAGTTCATAATTGCAGTTTTAAATATTTACATCATTCATTACCATAGTTGAATACTGACATATACAATTTTTAATTGGTGTTTTTATTCATCTTCAATATTACCTTATACTCGTGGCTTCGCCGCACTGCATTAAGCTTGTTATCTTATTATTAGTCAAAGCTCGCCGAATTTAACCAAATATAGCTTAAATTTTCAGCTGAATTCTTACCATTTATGACATTTAAAACCTTCATTTTTTTAATTTTAATGAGAAACCCATGTACTTTTTCATATGTAACTTATAATAATTGAAAATCATCTTTGAAATAACCGACCGGTTTCGTTTTTTACAACATGAACCTAAAAAAGGCCAACTTAAGTTTTAGCTCTGATGATACTGTAAAAAGCGAAATCGATCGGCTATTTCAAAAATAATGTTTAAATAAAATTTATTTGTGAAAAGGTACATTACGTGTTTTTCATTTAAAGTATGAATATGTGGAAGTTTCACCAAGCGCCAACGATGAATAATATAGGACTTAATAAAATTGGCCTTAACGTGATAAAAACTTGTTTGACGCCCAGAAGCATGCCGAAAACCTATAACAATAATTACAACCAAAGTTCATGCGAAACTCAAAGTTAAAAATTATTGTTATTGAATAAAAAAACTGATTTTAAGTGAAACCTTGACAAAATGGTCTTCGCAATAAACACTTGTCTTGTATCGAATTATAAATTTTAAATATTTTGTAATGAAATATTCAATATGGCTGCTATTTTGTATGCTATATTGTAAAAATGAAGTTTTTTAATAATATAACTTTTAATTTTTTTTCCGTGTCACAGTGTTAGTTGCCATACTTAAACGGCTTAACCAATTTTGATGAAATTTTATACGTACAGTTGGTAGATGTTTACATAAGTGATAATGGTAGTCTACTTCGATTTTTATTTTTTATATCTAATTTCTAAGAGGAAAAAATATTTTTCACAAAAATACATACATCCCTAAAAATTTATAAATCATGTTTGCCGGATCAGTTAGTATAAGTGTGTTTTAGTCCGCAACTTCTAAAAAGCTATATCTTAGAAACTTTCTAAAGCTTCGTCATGACAGATTAAAGTTATGGTCATACCAAAATTATTAATATAAAATAGTGTTAATGTCGGACGTGTTATATGCCCAAATGTGTAGAAAAATGCACTCTTACTTTCTCTTAGAACCCGTTACATCTGACTTTAAGTACATATCTAATTGGCATTAAAACCAATTAAAATGGCGGCGTTCTTTTATGAAAATCATAAATACATTTTTAGCAAATTAGAAATAATAATAAGTAAAATTTTTAAGATAGGTATTTCCGCAGAGATTCCATATAAATGTTATGCCAGTCGGTTTAGCGCTTCTGAAATATCAACAAAAACAGAAAAACTACATAACTTTTTACCTAGACGCAACGTTAATAATACTAAAATCGATTTTTGCAGTTTTGAGTTAAAATATTGCACATATAAATGTTGAAAACATTTTCGTGCAAAATTTTCCTACAGCATTTCGCAATGACAACATAAATTTAAAACTAAAAAAACTTAATTGAATCTACAATAAAAATAGGTAACTCTGATTACTTATAAAATAAATATGTACATATTTAATTAATTATAATATATACTTTTTATTTTAATTTTCCGCTTATGGGATAGGCAAAGGAGCTAAGTCCATACAGCCTTGTCGTATTTAATTAATTAGATAGACATCAAATTGACAGTGTTTTTTTTATTTAGAATTTCGCTAAGTAACGAAGACTTAAATACATTCAGCGTTTCGGATTAATTCCAAACGCTAAGATTGAAACAACTAGGGCGTGAGATAGAAGTTTTCTGTTTTGCAAAATAGAAAAGCGTGGCCAGTCTATTAACTTAAACGTGAACGGTGAGATTTCCCTCAAGACACGGAAACTCGGAGCTCGGACGCGCACGACCCGCCTACGTTAATTATCCAGACATTTAAACGCAGCAAAACTGCAAACGCAACCGACTTCAATTTCATTAACAGTCTATCATAAATTTTCGCTTTTGTACTTCATAATAAAAAAATGCTGTACTTATTGTCATAAAATATCTGTGATGCCTAAATAAATGAATTGTAATTAATGTATTATGAATACCTTAGCATTTTTTCTAATTACTTTTAAATATCTAAATTATTGTGAACTTTTTTTGTATGTTTCTTTTTTTTGTTTGCGTTTTCCTTTCTTGTTTTTATGATAGATCATAATTTAGAGGTATTCTATATTCTTTTGTTTTCATTGGAGAAAGATAGCATATACTTCCAAAAATTTCAAGCAATTGGTACCAATGGATATGTTCAACGAATAATAAACACAGAATAAGGCTTTAAAAGTAAAAGTGTCATTATATGATGTGAAAGTGGACTCTTTTTGCAACCACATAAACGATCCTCATGTTTAAAAAAGTCGGACTTCTTAGTTTCAACTCACTATAATAAACACAAAAAAACTTTCTCGTTAACTGACTCCATAAAAGGAGGACGTTATCTGACTGAATATTCCCTCTTGTCGGAAATATTGCTAAAGATATACATATATGTATATCATTGACCGATTTAAAAAATATTTTTGTGCTATGTTGCTCAATGGTGGCTCCATATTTTTATAGCAATTGGTATAAAAAAATCAACAAAAAAAATTATTGTCTGGATAAAATTATAATGAACTTGCATTTTTTTGCAGTTTTACGTTTTTTGGCTAATTGAAAGACTAATTTTCTGCGTTTAAAATAATTTAAATCAAAACGAAATTGAAACAAAAGGGATATAGAGTTTTAGTCCTGTCAAACCAGTTAGATTCTGGTTTGACAGAACTAAAACTTTAAAATGTGTTTATTTTAAGTCTAGCAACCATACAATTAAATAAAACCGGGTGTCCGTTTGTAATGTTAAAATAACCATCTTTTACTAAATGCATTTATATGTATTCATGATACATTTATACAAAAATAACATTTTTTACAATTTTTGTCGATTGATGAAATTAAAGTCGGTTGTTTGAAGATTTATTTCGAATATTTCTCTCAATATAAACAGAGTGTAGTTTAGATGTCTACTATACTTAAGATTCTCTAATACTTGTTTATCATAATTAAAAACCAGATTTAATCAATGTATTAAGGATAAATTTATAAATTTATAAATCGTAGAAGCGATTGAACGATATAAACAGATTTCCTCAAGGTGAATGACTCGCGCGAGATAAACGCACCATTTTTTATCATCTTCAGACATAGATATCTTGTGCATAGGCATTGTTATCGTCAGTCATACGTAGAAATACTCGTCAGAGTCGAGAGAGAGAGTCGAATTCAGAGAACTTGAAATACAACAAGCTTATAAATTCGAGTTGGTGAGTATGGATGTATGCATATTTGTTACTCTTCCACGAAAAAACTACTGTACCGATTTCGATAAAACTTTACAATAATATAGTTTATACGTGAGAATAATACATAACCTACTTTTATATCTATCTACTACATAAAAAAGAGGGTATGTTTTTACATAAAAAATATTATAAGTCAGAAAACTGTGCCACTTTGGAATATGCATATGGTTTAGATATATGACCCAAAAAATAAATATTTTTGCCAATGGTCAAGTTTTTATTGATAAAATATTTTTTTTAAAAGTAGTATTTTTTAATACCCTCGCAAATTCCGAAAACGCAACGCCATAACGTGACGTCACGGTCCAATGTCAACGCCATGTCAATTGATATCCTTATTTTTGCAACTTTGGGCATAATATGAAAATTTTCGTACATAGGAACAATACAAAATTTATAATATAAATAGTGAAATTAATTTTCGGTCTTCGTTGACAAATTATTATGTTCACTTCTCAGTAGACAGTGACGACACAAATAAGCGCCCTAAATTGGCGGTGTTTATTTAAATTTATTCGAAAATTGTGATAGTTTGGATAATTTTTTTTAGCTTATTTATTTCTTAGAGTATTGTGAAAAAAAAACATGCATATTCAAAGTGGTTCCGCTCCGTTCGCGTGGTTTATTCAAAAACACGCGGACGTAGTCGCGGGCAACAGCTAGTATTAGATAAAAAAATATATTTTCTCTAATTTAAATATAGTTGTTTTTGTTGGGAACTGTATCAGTTCCCTTTCATAACTCGATATCTTTCTTGTGAATGAGAGAAAATCAACAATGTATATAATTATGATTTCATTTGTACATAGTCTTTTAGATAATAGGTATTGTTGTTGTCATATATACTTCTATGATAAACAGTTAGTTTTGTAAGGTTCCGTACCCATAGGGTAAAATCGTGTTGTATAAAACAACTTGCGCTGGTAACATGTATATTATGTGGACTGTATTTTGGTTTAAAGAGCCCTTTGAGCTAGGTGCGAACAATAGGCGAGAAATAAATCTACCACTAACCTTACTATCTCCCTTTCTTGGCTCCTCAGCTTGCAGCAGGATGCACGGCACTCTAATGGCAGCTTAAATTTGGAATTCGTCACGGACGAAGAGATGATAACTACTAAACGTTAGTAATTAACAAGGGAAGATTCCGGAAGCAAAGTGTCATCATCATAACGTATAGCTCTTTGTCGCACCGATGTCTTTAGCGTACTGACGAGGGGCGGTCTTGCATTCGCTTACAGCGTTGGTACTTCTCCGTGCTCAGAAAGAGGCTAGAAAAAAAATGTAGTGGCGTTCCATTTCAAGCCCTTAACGTTCGCACGTTGCTCAAACAAATCGGAACCCTAATTGTAGTAGTGTGTATTGTAAGCTCTATCTCAAGAACCGTAATAGATACTTGAAATTTTCACAGATGATGTATTCTGTTGTCGCTATAACGACAAAAAATAATAAAAAGTGTGCTCGAAACCAACAGAAACTTCGTGCGCGGATCGAAATTGCACATGACCGCGGCCTACACAATAGATGCTGTAGGTGTGTCACTGTCCTATAACCGGGTTGTAGGCCTTATGTGCAAATCGGCACACAACAATGTTGTTATGGAGGCAGGAATAGGTAGGGTGGTGGATCCCTACCCGGGCGAGTTGTTGCACAACACTACCACCAGTGGTATTCTATTCTCGCCTCTGCCTGGTAGGGAGGTAGATGGTATATTCTACACAGATTCTAAGTTATTATGTATGGTAGTGTGTGTAGAACAGTGCATTATTTATTGATTTAATTTACTAAATAAGCATTATTACAGAAAAACATTAGCGTTTTTCTATATATAAAAATATTAGCGTTCTGCACTTCTCCTACACATGAACTATAAGTGTGCTGAATTTCATACTCCTCATTTTCTTAAAAAGGGGTTCAGCGTTTTTGCTTTTCGTATTAATATTATGATGTGCGAATTTATTTTAACGCAATTAAAATAGGTGGTATTAAAACCGAATTAGTTAGCAATAACGTGCTAAAGCGCTAAATAGCCATTATTGTATTATAGCCGTCATTTAGTTTTAGTTTAAAGTTCCTAAAACTATTATGGTTTGAAACCCTTATTTTAATATTGATCTATGTAAATCAATACAGATTAGAAATGGCGTAAAGTCATAAATGCTGTTATTAAACATTGGATATTGCTCTTTACGGCATGAATGTATACTAACCAAAATCCCATCATGTCTATTTTGTATAGGGATCGCAAAGTCGCGGTGTGTATTAACAATTGATTATTATAATTTACTAATCAAGCTATTGTTTTACAATATCCCAGTGAGGATTGCCTCATCTATTTACGTCCATGTGAAATTAGAATTGAATAGTAAATATTATTTATTTTGAACAAAAATCTTACAAGCCGTTCTTGTGACGCGTCTATATAATTCTTACTCGGGCGTCTTAATACGCAGAAGCCCGGGTTCAAAACCCAGTCCGATTGTTACTTTTTTTTTGAGTTATGTCAAATACAGTTCCAAAAAAAATTTGATGTACCTACTAATAAAACACCGAGCAGAGCTCTTTCATCCAGGTACCTTATTTAAAGGTAGATCTTTCATATGTATTGTATGTATATATTACGAAGGGCTTTTATGTTATTTCATTAAACATATTTTTTTAATTAAGGTAATAGTAATCTGGCAGGGAGGGGGGGGGGAAGAAACTGGATGTCTATTGTCACCCACGATTACCCGACGTGACAATTGGCAAGTCCGTCTCCATATCGGGCATAATACCCGGGTTTCCTCACGACCTTTTTCCATTATAGTAAGATAGTATTATAAGATAGTTATGGGTCATAAGATCCATAAATACCATATAGATCAAGGCATTATACCTATAGGCACCGGTAATAGAGGCCAAGACCCAAAGAAAACGCTGGCCTAATGTAGTGGAACAAGACATGTGTGCCAATGGACTAACTGTAAGAGATGCTGAAGATTGAGTGAAGTGAAGAAGAAATAGTCGGAAAGTGGACCCTGGGTTTCCACTCCAACATGTGAGGAACAATCGGATTTAACGCTAGAATGATGATGATGATCAGCATTTATAGACGACGATTGTATCGTACCATAAAAAAAACTGCCTGGTTACGAATAAGATAAAAATACTACTAAGTGGCCAATTTCAGTAATAACTAACTAACCAAGTTCAGTAATTACTTATTAACAGAGTGACCAAGTTCAGTTATTATTTATTAACTGCGTGACCAAGTTCAGTAATTATGTATTAACGTGACCAACTTCAGTATTTATTAACGTTGTAGCTACATGAATTGGTAATAGTAAACAGCGTGTATTTTCCCACGCCAAAGAAACCATGAGAGAGAAAAAACTAAGAGGTAAAACTAAAACCTAGGTCGTGACGACAAACAGTTAGTTTGCCGCTTCACTTGCTCCCTCACCGGCCACTGTCCATGGATCTCAATAATTACCCTATGGCTCTTCGTGCCCGTACGTAACTGTAATTCTGATTCGTGATTAACATTGCATCCGTAACGGGAACACTTTAATAACCAATGATAGTAATACAATCCATCATTCTGATTGGTTAAAAATCCATTGATGTTATTAAATTGTAACAGCTGCTTCTGAACTTCTAGTTTAAATTTTACGAGTGTCTCGTTGATTGAGGGGTTAGTGTATACTAATACTGACTCCGCAAAGCTCGGGATCGATTCCCGACGGGGACAGCAACTTGTATGATTAAAATAGATGTCTATATTTCCAGTTCTTGTTTATCAAAGTTATTCTGTTTAAGTATTTCTCTGTATAAGTACCTTAATAAAAATATATAATTTGCTTACTTTAGGGCTAGATCAATTCGTATATATTCGTGTAGTTATATTATAGGATTTCCTGTCTGTATTATCCGAGGGTGGTGTCAAGAGTCTCCGATACCCGGGTGTTTATTTCAAGAGAATAATAAGCGTGGAGGAAGTTAGTCAAATTGAAGGAATTGTGACACTGAGCAGTCGATACTCTCTGCATACCTCGCAAGGGACCTGGCGTGAAGATATTCGTGTATTATAAAGATGCTCTGAAATTAATTTAAAAAAGAGTACAGACCTTGTCAGAAATAGTGACAAGAGATGTCACAGCTAACCTAGGGTAGAGAAAAAATAGAAACAAAAAGAAAAATGGCAGTGCGCAAACTAATCATAAGTTTTTTTTTGTACCTCATATTTTTTGGAATTATATACTTATGACTATGCAAATTACTGTCTGATGAAATGTGAATAATATAAAAAGAGAAAAACAAAGATACAATCGAACCGAGTTTTGCTTAGTATTCTAATTATATTGTAGGAGGTTTATATTCAATGAAAACACGATTAATAAATGAAACCTGAAAATAAGACCTAGCTAGATCGATATACCGCCCCGAAATCTCTTAAATACAAAATTTCGAAAAAAATATTGGAGCCGTTTCCGAGATCGTTGATATATATAAGAGTTGCTTGTGTGCTCTTACGGTGAAGAAAAACATCGAGGAAACCCGGATTCATTGAATTCGACCTAATCTACGTTTGGACCTAGTTTCCCTTCTAGACTGCAGAGGTCAGGTGGCAATCGTTTTGCATAAAAACTGGTGTCCTAGTCAAATCTCCTAGATTACTGTAAGTTACACAAATTGATCGAACCCCAAAGTAAGCAAATTATATACTTGTGTTATGGGTGCTAGTCAACGGTATTAATACATAGAAATACTTGACTATATCCGATCTAATATTATAAATGAGAAAGTAACTCTGTATGTTACGCTTTCACGCCTAAATCACTCAACCGATTTTGATGAAATTTTGCACAGAAATAGAGTAGACCTTAAGGAAGGACATAGGCTACTTTTTAACCGACTACATTAAAAAGAGGGTATGTTTTTACGCGATTA
>DVZL01005834.1:0-11782 GCA_018236625.1 Lasaia peninsularis
AAAATATTTACAAAAACAATGTAATGATATGTTTAGGACATATTATTACAGTGGTCAGGTTTAGTCGATGTCCGACTTTGACTTTGGTTCCATTTCCGGAATGGCAATGGCAAATTCATATATGAGTTATTAATTTTATTCAAAGATACAAAACCTTGCCTGTGATTGAATTTGTGCCCGTTGTGGCGATAGATTGACACCTGTCGAATTTATAGATTTCGTCAATTTGACTAGAACACCAGTTTTTAAACAAAGCGACTGCCATCTGATCTCTGCACTAGATTAGGTCGAATTTAATGAATCCCGGTTTCCTCACGATGTTTTCCTTCACCGTAAAAGCACTCGGAAAATGTACATAACTTAGAAAAACTCATTGGTACATGGCGGAATTCGAACTTAGACTACCTGAATGGAAGGCCGAAGCGCATAACGCTAGGCCGCCGAGGCTCTGCCGCTTGTTACATTACGGGATCTAGTGTCGTCGGCTAATCGTATGTATGTATAACTTTGCCGACTCCTTCCAGGACTCAAACGTGGTGATTATTTATTTTAAAATTTGATAAATAGTGCTGAACCACATAAAATAATGTTACAGATATTAATTTGCAATCATAACTCGGCTGCACGAACTCCAACGAGGAATAAAGCTTTGAATTTCCATATAAATGATCGCTCAATCATAAAAGCGCCTTTAGACATGAAGATCTAAATATAGTTGGACGATGAACTCTATAATGATATTTTGTCTAATTCTGTTTGAATTATTGTTTTAACTAATTTATGGCAGGGAATGTCAATCTTACATTCGAGCTTCGTTCGAACAAAGTATTTTGTTATTATTACGCGCATCATATTATCCTCCATACTAATTTTACTTATCTTTACTAATACTATAAAGAGGAAAGATTTGATTGTTTGTATTGAACAGTCTCCGAAACTACTGGACAGAGTTGAAAAATTATTTTACCATTAGAAGCCGACATTATCCCTTATGAACATAGGCTACTTTTTACCGCGAGAAAATGCTTCATTCTTACGGGGAACTGAAATGAGTCTTAAAGAGAGAACGGGTAGTAAGAATTGTCTTTCCGTGCTTATCTATTTCATATAACTTCTAAATGCTTAAACTGATTGGGTTGAAATTTTATATGGTGTTTTAATGGTTTCCTGTATCATTTAAAAATACAATTGGACCCGGTAGGTGGCGCTGTTACTTTGAGCCGGATTTGAAAACTTTTATTAGAGACAGTCAACACGATTTTTATTTGTGTTGAATTATTTATATGTTAAATAAAAATAAAATAATTAATGTACAAATTCCACGAAAATAGGTGTGACCATTGTAGCGTGCTTAAAAAGAGAAGACTGTATGTAGTGCAAGAAAAGTGCTTACCTAAAGTGGTAAAACCCAAATAATACCTGATTCACCCACACAGAACCACTATACTATTCAGGAACACCAACAATATCCACATCACTATGCACTCAACGCACAATCGCAGAATAAGACCATACTTCTCAAACGTCAAGTCACTTCACTTTCTGACGTTCCTCGACCTCAGGTCCTTTCTTTCACTACACTTACTACAATAGTCAGACGAATTTTCGCGGAATTTGCAAAATAATTATTTTATTATTTGACTATGGATTTCAGCAAAGTAACGTCTGATTCTATCAATTATAATTTTCATGTTTCTAATGGGATAACAAAATTTTATCGATAGTTATGTTCATTAGATCAAGTATATAAGAAATTTATGAGGCGGAAGACGATTTTGAAGGAGTATAAATTAAGAGCAATTAAGGAAAAAAATAAGTACCTTCACGGCTATTAACCCCGAAGGGATAGGCAATGTGCTAGTATATCCACGACTCGTATGTCCAGTAGATGTACTAGAACACGCACGGTTAGCCAAGGTACTAGGTCCCATAATGTGATGAGTGGCAAGCCTATCGCCACTTTGGGCACATTCCAAATAAATAAAGTAATTAAGAAAATATACATATAAAGTAATAGAGTAACGACACCCTGACCAATCAGATTTTCTTATACTACATGATAGCGTGCAAGAAGGTGGGTCTCTCGATAATGGATTAGATAAATTAGAATGTTGAGCAGCAACTCGCCCAAGAAAGGATCCACCGCCGTACCTATTCCTGCCGCCAGCATAACATTGTCGCGTTCCGATTCAGAGGGTAGGACACCAGACCTAACACCACGGGACACCGACGCACCTACAACATTATGGTGTATATAGACCACGGTTGTCTCTTACCATCAGAAACCCGTGTCCTTGTTCGCTTCTTTATCCCATAAAAAAGAGACAGTAATTGCCTATACCTAGACATCATAGATGTCACTAGTCCTTAAGATCGGAATTTACCTAAAATTCCGATCAAGTCAAGTAGTAAGTTTAAACCTGCAGTACAAAATAACAAAGCTTATCAAAAACCTTCTTAGAAGCTCACGGACGAGTTTTTGTTAGCCAAAATAAAACAAGGATATAGCTATTGTGAAAGGACAACAACGTAATTAATATGGAAACTACGAAACAAAGAGCTACTGCGTTGCTTATCTTTTTTAACGAGAGTACGATACGTATCTATTTCAAAGAAAAATAATAACAGCGAAAATTTTCGCCTTATTTTTCCTCCAATTACGTTGGTTATGTCATTACTTTAATTCGCTACACGTGACAAAGATATTTCAAAATACTTGTACATTTATGTGAAGCGAAAGAAATATTTTGTAAATTCCACTAACTGGAATGCGCAAAACTGCGTAAGTTAAATAAAAACCATGGACTCAGATTGAGATGACTATTCGTATATGGGCATCTTTTTTCGTCTTAGCCTCATCCCGAATTATATCAGTCACTCAAAAAGTTAGAAAAACTCATTAGTAGGTAGGTTCATGGCGGGGTTCGAACTTGGACTACCCGAATAGAAGTCCGAAGCGCGTACTACTAGGCCACTGAGGCGGAGAAGGACGGGTCGATATCTATATATTAATACGTGATGCCAAAACTTTCGACCCCTTTTTACAAAAATTGCGCGGACGCAGGAGCATAAAATTTGGCACTCTTATAGTTTATGTACAGGAGAAGTGCAGAACGCTAATATTTTTCAATAATAATGCTTATAAAGTACATTAAATCAATAAATAAAACATTACACAACTACCAAGCATTTGACACATACACAAACACAAGTATCTGTTACACGCATACATACTCGGTTGTCAAATTGTTTCGTTTGACATTTAATATTTTTATATTTCTAAATATAACGGTCAAGGACATTTAGCAAACTGTAAAAGAGTTTTTAATTAACTTTCGACCATATAGGTCGAATTTTGACCACCGGGCGAACACTAGTTAGTATAAAACTATCAACGGATCGTAATGACGACTGCACACTAAGATCCGTCGCTATAAAAATCTACATTTGAGCACCCCTAAATTTCACACTTCTTGATAAATAATGGCGGTCTTGTAATGTTCTAATCTCTCATACTATCGTTGAACTAGTTAATCACGACAGTGTTTTCGAATCAATACTCACTTAGTCTTAGCAGCTTTCAAGAAAAAAGCTTTATAATAAAAAACGGTACTTACTTGTTGGCTTAGTACTCTTTTTTGGTCAGGTAGTTTTTTTCACTTCACTTCACTAAAATTAACATTCACTTAAAGGCACTGCTAAAATACAAGGGCTGAAGGTGTAAAAAAACCACATTATAACAAGAAAATAAATAAATGGAATACTGTGGAATTTCTCTTAGTGCAACCCCAACACCATTAGTGACACCTCCAGTCAATCAAGAAACTGAAATCTTTGATAAATGAATTTCCTTATCCTTCCTTCCAACGCTTCCTGGAAGTGCATCACTCAGACTCGAATAAAAATTTCTATTTCAATTTAAAAGCGAATGGATCATTTGCATTGACAGCGCTACAGATGGGACGTAAAAATGAAATAAAATCTCTCATTTTATTTGTATTTGTGGTGTCTCAAGCTGCGCACACTAAAAATACTTCTGAGAACGTGGCTTTTTGTCGATTTCGCATCAGAAAATCTATCTTGATTTAAGTGAAATAATTATAGAAAAAAGTGTACTAAAGCAAATATTATTTCAAAAACAATTATAAATAGTAAACTATTATAAAATAACTCAAATCTTACATTTAGTGGACTATAGCCTAATTTACCTCTTACTGTTTTTATACAAATTATTATCTGCGGTGTGTGTGAAAGCGACTCATTTAACTTATGGTCGCCTCTTACAATCTGTTAGGTAGAGGTTCATACGCTACACTGGGGACCCGGACCAACACTAAAAATAATTCATAGTACATAAGTACCGCCTTTAAATATTAGACAACCCATTTCAAACTCTCCCGAGGGCAGGACCTTAATCCATTACTTGAATGTTTTTACTATTAAAACATAAGCTTATTTTCAAAGGGTGCTGGACTTTAATGGCTGCACTTAGGTCTCTCGGAACAATTGGAAAAATGCCCGCGGACAAAGAACAAGGGTCTGTTGGCCCGAGTGTTAAATTTTTCCGCGCTCTAATTGCATCCGATTTACCTCAATCTCGGCAAAAAAAAACGAAAACGAACATATAATTAGAAAATGGTTACAGTACCATTAAAAGGCAAAATCGTAGAGCCTTGTTTGTCTAGCGGTTAGCTTCTGACTTTTGTTGTGACGGGCCATATTCGTACCCTGCCATGTGCCAATGAGTTTTTTTAGCTTAATTATATTTTGTGACTGCTCTTAGTTCTATTCCATGTCGTGTCTAATACAAACTAATCTAATTTGGATTTTAGTTTGGGAACTAAGATAGCAGTTGCTCTGTGTAAAAACTGACACCCTTTTTCCCAGTGTTCCCCGTGTAGAATAGACCATCTGCCTTTCTGCTAGATAGCTCGTAAGAGGCAAGCATAAGTTAACCGTGTCACTTGAAACATGACCACTGGGGGTACACGACTGTGCAGCAACTCGCACGGGTAGGCCTTACCTATTCCGGCCGCCATAATGACATTGTTGTGTTCCGATCTGGCGGATATGGTAGCCATTAGACTCGCAGATATAGTATAATATCCCGGCCACAGACAGTGACGCACCTACAACATTTATGTATCTATAGGCAACTGTTGTCTCGTACCAGGAGATCCGTGTGCTTGTTCGCTATCTTACTCCATAGAAAACCCTAATCAAATCCTTTACATTAGATATCGGAATCCGGTACCATCTTATATAATAAAAAGAAAAATGGAGGACGAAGAAAAAGCCATTAGAAAACAAAGGACTCTATTGTAGTCAAGTTGTTAGCGACACAGCATTTATCGTTGGTCTTTGGGTTCGACCTTTGACCCATATGATTAGTATCCATGCATTGCAGTTATCTGTGTTTAATAAAATGAATGTTGAATTTATAACACATTGTGCAAGACGAAATACATACAGTTATGTATTTCGTCTCGCACCAATTAAATTTGCGAAAACTCCAAACATTATAGACAAAAGTAATGCCTGAATAAAATTCTTCCTCTTCTGGTCCATTATTCAGTTTCTCCTGGGATTCGAGTATTGTTATATACAACATGCGCAGTAATGAGCAATGCAATTTACTGACAATTGTGAAAACAATAAACGCTCGCTCTTGCTAGAGATCTTTCTTAAATTATATTTTATTTTTATATTTATGGTGCCAATTTTTAATATTATAACATACCAAACAATCAAGCAGCTCTCCTAAAGGCAGAAGACAGTAGTCGCCTATAACTGTGTTACTGCTTATCTACTAACTTAAGTTCTACCGACTACCGAACATGGAGATCCGAATACGACAATGGCGAACATTTTTTTTATAGTATAAGACAGCGAACAGGCACATTTGCCTCCTGATGATAAGAGACAAACGGATCTCAGAAAATTTAAATTTCACAATTTTTGGCTAAAAATTTGCAATTTTATCGAAAAACTAACAAAGTGTGAGTCGGACTCGCGCACGACAGGTGCCGTATCATATCCATCAAGTATAAAAACAACATAAAAATTGCATTGTCGCAGGCACAGATAGTTTTGTAATTATCCAAAAAAAAGGTAATTCGAACAAATAATATCCACTTCGCGGAAAGCGATATGCAGATCGAAGATGGAAGTAAATTAAGTTTGAAGATCGCTCAGTCTTTCTTGAATAACTTGTACCGTTCAGGCAACATCTCCTTATGCAGAGAATTTCAATTCATAGTTGTTTGAATGATAAAAGATGAAGCTGTGAATATTAAGGGGATATTTTATTTTTAGTTGGTGTGCTGGGAATATCAATCTTCTGGGATTTTTAATGAGATAAGACAGAGATGGGTCCTCAACATGGGTCACGGGTCGAGAACCATAAATATGGTAGGACCGTTTTGTTGGAATGTTTTTATGAAAACTTAGTTAAAGTGTATATAGTAGTTTATTTATTTTAATCTATACAAATAAATAAAATTAGAGTGTCTATATGTAATATTATAATAACCGCTTTTCACTAAAATTTGTGTGTTTGTTTTTTGTCTAGATCGACTTTGACAAGACTTCCACTGGCAGACAGCTGATGTAATAAGGAACAGCTTAGGCTACTTTTATTTTTAGAAATGTATAAGAGAAAATATTGAAATAAAAACGCGGATCAAATCGAGGGCACAGCTAGTCAATTAATATGTTCTATATTATTCATCATTGGCGCTAGGTGAAATTTCCACGTGTTCATATTTTAAATAAGAAACACATGTAGGTACTTTTTCACATAATATAACTTATAAGTTATCGTTGAAAATTACAGAATCATCAAGGCTGAAACCTAAGTTACCGATTTTACTAGGACTTTCACTGGCAGACAGGTTATGTAATAAGGAACAGCTTAGGCTACTTTTATTTAGTAAAATTTCAACGCGGACGAAGTCTAAGGCACATCTAGTCTAATAATATAAAAAAATGACAAGATTTGGGAAACCTATTCTCCTACAGTGCATGGCAAGAAAGTTGAAGTTATCATGATGAAAATAGAAAACAACCAAAAGTAAGACCAAAGTACCTTCACGCCTATTGTCCTTGAAGTGGTAGGCAGAGAAGTGCTAGTCTATCCACGACTCGTAAGTCCAGTAGATATACTAGAACACCCACGATTAGCCGAGGTACTAGGGCCCAATAAATGAGACAACTCAATTAAATTAACCGGTTTTCTATAGAAGAGGCAACCGAGAAGTGGGTCACTACGGTAAGAATATCACTGACGCGCACCATTTAGGAAGAGTACGTTCTTTTCCTGAAGGTCCTTAAGGCGTTTCCCTTTAAAAATAGCGCCTTAGATAAATAATTGGTTCCGCAAAAGTCTTGTAAGAGATAATATATTTCTACGGAACTGCCAAGCTTTAGAGTATGTCGCTTTAAAATCAAATATTAAATTGTACGGGTTTGTTTCATTTAATTCTATGTACTATTTGTATGTAAGTAATTGCTTTAAAAGATTTTTTATGGGATTAGACAGTGAACAGGCACACGGGTCTCCTGATGGTAAGAGACAACCGTGGCCTATAGACAACACAGATGTGGTAGGGGCGGCGCTGTCTTGTGTCGAGCTATTAGACCTTATGTGCAAGTCTACCGGCTATCTCACCGTCCGGATCGGAACGCGACAATGTCATTACATATGGCGACAGGATTAGGTAAGGCGGTGGATCCCTACCCGGGCAAGTTCACAGCACTATATATACCACCAGTGGTCATGTTAGTAGTGACCCTGATAACATATGCTCGCCTCTTACGATCTGCCAGGTAGGAAAGCTGTTGCTCTATTCTATATAGAGGACCTGGACCAACACGGGGGATAAATAATTAATGTTTGTATTTGGAATGCCTGTTTTAATTTCTAACATTATTTAATAATGAATAGTAAAAGCTTTACTATAAAAATTGATAAAGATAGGTAAATGTTATCTTGGTGATATTCTATTACTCATTAAACATTTTAAAATAAAATGTGATATATAGATGGCGCTAAACGCTATGCTAATGTACGTTAAAACTATCCGAGCGAATCTTGGTCCTCCAACTAGTGCTCTCTCTCACTCTATAAAACAATTCCATCTAAATGAACATATAAAATGTATTATCTCCGTTTCCTTCATTAATCCTTCCTTTTGAAGCGCTGTTTTCAGAAAACAACATATTCAGAGTTTTTTTGTTCATATAATTTAAATTAACGGTTATCCAACACCATAAATATAGGAAAATCCTTGTATTCTATATTGTTATTCGAAGGCCCTTTCTAATTTGCAATATTTCCCGTTTTACAGCAGTGTTCCCCCCATAAATAAACCGGGATCAACTTTGCTCAGGACGCGCACCTACTTATCTTTTGAAATATGTGATGAATTTTATTGGAAAATAACCTTTCTGTATTAGAACTTCCGAAGTGTTCTTGAGGACTTCCTTATATAAAAACCGGCCATGTGCAAGTCGGTCTCGAGCACTAAGAGTTCCGTACCATATCTATAAAAAACGTAAAAATATCACGTTCGTAACCTGGGCGTATTATATTATGTTCCAATTATTCTGTTTTTATTGTTTTTTGTTATAGCGGCATCAAACATCGTATGTTAAAATTTGAACTGTTTAGCTATCACGGTTCACGAGATACAGCCTGGTGACATACAGACAGCAGAATCTTAGCAATAGGGTTCCGTTTTTACCCTTTGGGTACGGAACCCTAAAAATGACACGTAGAATGTTATAATGAAGGAAGTCACCGACCCTTTTGAGGACAAAAATGGAGATACTGTGGATCTCCGATAAAATTTAAGCGACATCCGTGACTTACATTCAGATATGGGTACAAGGGATGATTTATGAGGTTATATCTTTGAGATATTTTGTTGATTATATTTTACTAATGGTCGCCCGAGGCTTTGCTTCACTTCTAATATAATGCTTTTGCGGTGAGGTCACCTCTGTGTATCAGATAGTTTTGTAAGGTCTTAGTACCTGTATATTGTATTTTTTTAATCCTCATATTTTTTTAATCCCTTCTTCTGTGTTGTAACGGTGTTGTACAGAATAATCTGAAAAACGTTTAAGAAAAGCATTACATTGCACGGGATTGAAACGTGCCCGAAGTGGCGATAGGCTTTCGTAGCACATCAGTACCTTGGCTAATCGTGGGTATTCTAGTATATTTACTGGAATTACGAGTGAATATACTAGCACACCTCTGCCGGCCTCTTCGGGGATAATAGGCGTGAAGATACTTTTTTTTCAAGAGTATGTATGTGACATACTCGAAGGCATAAAGGGACTTGTCTTGATTTTTTTCAGGGGATAAAACAGCGAACAAGCACACGGGTCTCCTGATAGTAAGATACAACCGAGACCTATGACACCATGACGTGTAGGTGCGTCACTGTCGTGTCGGGCAAGTTAGAAATTTAAATTTGTAATTTTTCTACTTCATTTTTTTTCTATTTAATTAAATTTATTTATCTATTTGTTTTGATTTTTTTAAAGATAATAATTCTACCTACAATCTAGATTTTATTAACTAACAGTAAAAATTATCAGGAATAAAATGAAAGGCTTTTTATTTCATTATTATTTCTTATCGGGCAATATTATAAAGTAACAAGTAAAACAATATATCGGCTAAAAGAAAAAATATTTTATTTCAGAATTTTGAGGCTTTAATAATAGATGTATACTCATAGAAAGTTCAAAGCCATCTTTTCAAGGTTCCTGTAATTTCTTAAACAAGGTCATTAATAGTTTTTCCATTAAAACCTCATGATCATTACAGTTTATAGACGAAGTTATTTATTTTACTCATATGGTACCATTAAACATTTTGATGAAAAGATTTTGAACTTTGTCCATTACTTGCAAGTACTCGTACATTAGGGTTAGGGTGTCCAATCACAGACAATATATCTCTACAATAGTAATCTACTAAATTATAAAAATTCAATCAGTCTCCATTCACCGCGATCTTAATAAATCTATTGGTGGCAATGTCTCCATTGCCACAACTTAACATAGAATCACGTTTGTTGTACGTCCCCTTAAATTTTTACTTTATTCGGATGTTTGAAAGTATTCGTTGTTATAGTGGTAGTCATAAATACCCCACCTGGGAATATTGAGTCATCTAGCTGTTACGGTTCATGAGAAATATAGAAGAATAACGGAGTAGTAATTAGGTTCCTTTTTTAACTTATGGGCACGGAATACTAATTATAAACGGCTCTCAGAATAGGCGCACGCGCGTGCATTGGAATTATTTATACTGTTTTACCCACGAATATGTACGGTCGCGAATTTTCCAGACAATTTTACAAGTGAGTGCGCACTCAATATGTGCATCCGTTTAGTTTAGCTCTCTCTAGACTTTAGTTCGATAATTTTGGGCAGTAGCCACAATCAGTATATAATATGGGGAGGTTGGCCAAATCAATAGTTAGGCCATTGAAAGTTGCACAAAGAAGTGGTTTTAATGTTATGTTTGCTCATCCGTATTTTTATCCAAGAAACGCCATGTACAGTGAAGTAAATGTACTGTCCGCTAGAATACTATTTATACTAAAACAACACAAAAATCTTTAAGTTATGAATCTAACACTAGAACTACACAGAATGACGCATAATATTATTGAAACGCGAGAAAAATATAATACACAATTTATCGAAAGATTTATTGAACATTACTTATATAATAAGATAAACAAGAAATTGGAAATTTTCAATCTGAACAGAGTAATATGTAAAATGTCTGTGACAGAGTATTTATTGGGGCTTAGTTATTCTGATGTACAAAACCTGTTAACCGTTGCAAAATTAAGACGTAATGATATAGATATAATACAGAACTCGTATGTACGCAGATGTGCAAAATTGTGCAAATGTCAATGCTTATCCTATAGCAAAGGTATTTATTTACGTTTTTTAGGAAGCAGGGATCGTATAGTTTTTAAGTATGTGTAATTTGATGAACTAAATAAATTATTTATTCTATTCTTATTTTAATCTATCTTGAAAATTTTTAATTGATAGAATAAGGCGTTACTTTGCGGAAATCCATATTTAATAAAAATAAAATAATTAAATTGTAAATTCCGTGAACGTTTTCTATTTTATTTATTTATATATTTTCGCAAAATTTGCAAATTAATTATTTTATTTTTATTTGAAAATATTTATTTATTTAATGCTATAATAGAGTACACAGTTAATAGTAAAGAGGTACACACAAACAACAAAACAGAAGAAAAGACGAGCTTATCTCTAATAATAGATACCTTACAGCTAAGCTATATATAATAAATAGTGAAAAACATAAATAAAATGAAAAGAAGAAGGTAGACTGTGTACAAAGTAAAAAATTAACACTTAACACATAAACTTAAAATATATACAAATAAAAAAATAAAAAATTTATTAATTTTTTTAGTCAATAAAAATAAAAAAATGTTTTCGCAATTATAACTCGATTTCATTGATTTTTAAATTAAGTCAGTAAGTATTGTTCTAAAGCTGCAATATATAGAATTAGATAGTTGCCTGTGTGGTTAAGTGAAGTGTGTCCGATTTCGACAAACGACGTCTCGGAATCGATTCACGTGTAAGGGAACTTGTTTAATGGTTTATTCTGTTTTTCTGACATATATTGCATACATCGGTTCTGTCACATCCTAGGGCCCAATTTCTTCGGTTAATTATGTGTGCACAAGTATGTATCTCTGCT
>DVZL01005835.1:0-11782 GCA_018236625.1 Lasaia peninsularis
TTTTTACCGCAGGAAAATGCTCCGTTCCTACGGGAAAACAGGTAGTGGGAGAACGAATAGTAAGAATTATCTTTCCGCACTTATCTATTTCACATGACTTCTAAATGGCTAAATTGGGTTGAAATTTTATTCGGATATTTCAATAGTTTCCTGTATGATTAAAAATACAATTGGACCCGGAAGGTGGCGCTGCTGTCTTTATGTCAACTACGAACTAACCGTGTGGAGCTGGGCCGAGTAGCTAGTGATGAATAATTTGATTGGTATAATGCCAGCGGTAACAAGGAAATACTGTATTCTTAACGCAAATACCACCAAAAACATTCTGTAAAAAAACAAAGTCTCATAGTTCAAATTTTTTACCTTAAAAAGTGGTGAGATCGATCTTAATACCAAGTTGGTTAATTTATTTAGTCCCTACTTAATGGACCTTATGTCTTAAGTTGTTACGTAAGTTATTATCTTATCAATATTAAAAGAAATTTACGTGTTAAACTAATATATCGATTTGGCCATCGCATTAATATATTGTTTAGTATATATCACTGTAAGTCCTTCCGAATGGATATGGGATTATATTTAAAAACTTATTGGTTAAAGTAAACATATTTTTTATATTACAGTTTAACCACATAGTAGCAATATTATTTGTAGATGACATTCATTACTGAGTATATGGCCATCACTAACTTCACATAATATGTATTACAGAGAATATAAGGCCTGTAAAGCCGAATATAATATAATATCGAAGAGCGGAGGACCTTCATACAACCTTACAAACAGATAAGAATTAAATAAAAAAACAGCCACTATTTTTATAAATAAAAAATAAAGTTTTTGTTTAAGATAAATAATATTTTAAAAGAGAATGTTAAAATGAACGAGAAGTATCATAATCACAATGTTAAAGTGTATAAGCGCGCGAAGTGGTTTAAATATGAGAAAATACTCGTGACATCTCAACAGGTGACGCCATTAGTAGACGGCTTTATTACGTGTCATTGAAATTGTGAGACTGTGATAGCAACTCATTAGGAGACAAACGGGGAAGGTTATCTTGTGACTCGCTTTTCACCTTGTTACTCCAGAGTACAGGCATTTATGTCGATATATAATATAATACTAGCGACCCGCCCCGCCTTGATGTGATAGGTGGCAAGCCTATCGCCACTTTGGGTGCACTCTAATCCCGGGCAATGTAATGTTTACTCAGTATAATCTGAAAAGTATTTAAGAATACAGGTACAGATGTCGCCTGTTAAGACCGTTTGCCACGTAGGATCCCGGGTTCAATTCCCAGGTCGGGCAACTTTTCTTAAGTGTTTCTCAGATTTTTCTGAGTAAACATTACATTGTTCGGGATTGGAATGTGCCCGAAGTGGCGATAGGCTTGCCACCTATCATATAAGGGCCCTAGTACCTTGGCTAATCGTTGTGTTCTCTTTGGGAATAATAGGCGTGAAGATACTTTTAATATTTAAGAAAAGTTACCCGACCTGGGAATTGAACCCGGGACCTTACGCGGCTAACTGTCTCAACAGGTGACAAACGTACCTTTACACCACAGAGGCGATTTCGTTTTAAGACTTTGGTAATGGTGTAATAAAGATTTAATAATATAAAATAATTTTCAAAATGCCGTTTCGCCGAGTGAAATGCGCGATATCCTTTTGCGACTGCAATTACTTAGGTCATGAAAAGGCAATATATCCCTTAAATGCATTCATAAATTCAGAATATTTTAGCCGTCGCGACGATTTGGATTAGCGCCAAAGGTCATTGGTTCAGTTCTGTGGCGGTGTTCCCACGAAATATGGCTAAGTGGTGACTGTATTAAACTAGGTGGTTAGTGTTTTGGACAATTTTAATATATTTTTATATATTATTTCTCATCCTTATTCCTTTGTTAGATAGCATAGGTATCAGCTAATCTAGGTGATTTAACTAGGACGCTAGATTTTACCTTATCTTTCACAGTAAGAGCACTCAGAATATGTACTAAAGCAAAAACAATAATTGGTACATGGTAGGTTTCAGACCTGCGGGGCTATTGCGTAACTCTGTAACGAACTGAAAATAACTACGAACTGCGATTGGATGACGAACCAAAATGTCACAAAATCGGATTGCGTATCTCAATTAGTTATCAGCAGTAGACATCTATTTCCGGTGCCTTTAGACAAACCAATTTCAAAAGATTCTTTAAATCATGTTTGTTAGGTTACTAGCTATTAGCATTTAGTTTTTAAAGTAATTAAATTTTGTTGAAATCTTAAACGTTATTGACTTTTTTCATAAAATTTTATGTGTCAAAATATCTTGAAATTGGCAATTTGAGGCTTTCGGTGGAGTTAGACAATACGAAACATGCCATTTGACAATGAATATATGAAAACTTGAACTCGGAGTTCGTAGCTTTTAACTGTCAAAAAGATACACAATAGCCCCGCTGAGCTACAGAAATGGAAGTCAGAACTAAAAACAACCCACAAGTACGAGTCGGACTCGCGCTCCAAGGGTTCTGCACCATTACAACAGCAATGTCTTAGTAATAGGATTCCATTTTTACCTATTATCCATCATTATTTTAATGACCATAAAATTGATACGGGTCCAGATCCGAAGTATTGCCTATCCTGTGAAATAAGAATAATTAAAATTAATTCAGGATTAATGGAGAAAACGAGTTAAAAGGCTACAAACGAATTAAAAACCTCTTTCTTTTTAAAGTCGGTTAGAAATAGAAAGAGGCGGTCTATAGACACCTTGATTATATTGACATGTAATTATCTAGTAGCCCTATTATCCAGCCCCATTTACCACCGGATCGGAACACGATCACTCCCTGCGAAAATCCGGCGAAAGAAACTCAGCGGACTTGTTTTTTTAATTATTTTCTAATTACATAAATTTTACATTCTACAACAATAAAAGAGATATATATTCTCCAACATTATAATATCCTTTTTTGTAAAATTTAGATTTAATACATTTTTTATATTTTAAAGGTTATCATTTTAAAGAAGTTTATTGTAAAAACGTACACATTGGCCCATGAAGTAATGTCCTATTCTATGGAGACGAATCACATACATAGCAACATTGTTTTTGTTCCTTGTATTTACAGAGTGTACATCACAATTTCTTTTAAAAATATTATTATTAGTATTGTAATTTTATTGTAGGAATATTAATTTCTTTTAATTTTTCCCTGAGGGAGACTCTTGGGTCTAATTTATAATTGCCATTAACCATGACTCGCTTTTGCAAAACAAAGATTATTACAGTAGAACCATATTATGCAGAACTCCCCCAAAGGAGAATTCCATACGACATTATATTATAAAAACGACTAAAATAAACAATTCTAGCGGAGTCGACATCAGTCTCATTTTTTAACAAGCGCCAATATAATGAAGGTAGGATTGAGTAATACAAAACATCGTCACATCACTCTTTAACCTATTAATATATTATAAAATTTCAAGAAAAAGGCCTTTTTAAAATTTATTTAAAAAGCTTATTCATTTTTATGTGTAAGCTTTTATGCAAGCCTAAACGGCAGATATAGTACAATTGGCATAGATTCAGGTTCGAAAGCACTTTTAACATAATATTATTTAGCCATAGGCATCGATTATTACCTGATACCAAGAAATATTTCTGCATCTTTGCCTTCCTTCGTTAACGAATCAATTTAAACTGCTCACAAACGAGCAAATACAAATTGAACTATGTGTGACAGAACTAGTTATTGCCTGCAATTCCGTCCGCGTGCGATAATCCCGAATCAATTAGGTTCAAGTATAAAAGAAGAATATTATAAGTTTGACGTATCTATATGCTTGTCTATGTGTGTCAATCTGTGGCATTGTAACTCCTAAACGATTGGACTGATTATGACGCTTTTTTATATCATCATTGTTTTAATTTTAGACTAAATAATCATAATTTAAAAAAGGAATTATTATGATTGAAAGAACTAGCTTTGCAAGTGATAATTAAAAAAATTAAGATATATTTATTTACTGAATACTTTATTGTAAATAAACTTATATAAATAAAAACGCAATATCAGGCATACAAAAGAGAAGCTTATCTCTTAAACAGATTTCTTGCCGAGTAACAAATAATAAAACTAAACATGCATAAAAGTGAATACTACATATACTAAAACTATATATACCTACCTACTGCGAAAACCGTAGCAAAAGTATAAATTACAACGGTCTTTCCTAAAAACGTACAACAATACGGTTATTGTTGCAAAATAATACGCAGCCCCTTGCACGTTAAAATTTCCCTCACATAAAGGTTTTTGCGCCCTCGAGAATAACTCCTTTTAGAATCACCTATGAAGAAAGTAAATAATGATTATTTAGTATAAGAATCACGTATGGACTAGACCAAAAACTCCTTGGATTTTCGTTGCTACGTTGAATATTTCTCTGAATTTTTTATACATACTTCAAGGTTATATTTAGTTTGCCATACGTTCTGTAAAATATGAAACTGCAAAATATTTTTCACATATAAACCATTCTCTTAAATCACTCTATCTATCTATTATTTTTTTAATTATTTAATACCTTATTGTGCACAAAAACATATTAAAAGAAAAAAAACAATAGCACGTAACATACTAAAGGCAAGATAAGCTCCTAAAAGATTTCTTACAGCTAACCCAGTAACGAATAATAACCAAACAAATATGGGTTACATATACTGTAAAACACATAAATTAAAATAACTTTAATAATAACCATAAGAATAGTATTAGTAAAAATAATAATAATAAAATAATAGTAATAATAATAACAAAATAAACATAAATAGATAATTACTATGTCGAGGGCGATAAATAAATTCAACTTATCTTCATCTAGCCGCGTAATCCTATGCCAATATTTCAAAAAAATATTGGCATAGGATTTCTTCTACGAAGCTCCGTGGGAAGCGTATTCCTTAATCTAACTGCCTCTGTGGTGTAACGGTACAGGTGTCGCCTGTTAAGGCCATTAGCCACGTGGGGTCCCGGGTTCAATTCCCAGGTCGGGCAACTTTTCTTAAATGTTTTTCACGATAGGCTTGCCACCTATCACATCAGGGCCTTAGTTCCTTAGCTAATAATAAGGTTATTGTGTAGTACTAATCGTGGGTGTGTTCTTGTATATCTACTGGACTTAGAAGTAGTGGATATACTAGCACACCTCTGCCTACCTCTTCGGGGATAATAGGCGTGAAGGTTTTTTATCTTATTATTTATAAATATTCATTTACACCCGACTTATCTTAACCCTGTCTACCATAAACTACCAGAAGTACACATATATTAACGATTAACTGACGGTATTGAGTCCTATGATAGCAAGTCCGTCGCCGCATCGGGCACTAACCCAATCACAGGTAACGTTATTATTTCAGATAAACTGAGAAAAGTTATAGGAACAAGTTTTTCTACCCAGAAATTGAACCCGGATCCGCGTTACTCAAAATCGGATACCGATTCGACCACACAAGATCCCTTAATATCTAAGATACCAGATCAGATATGAGGAGCTAATACCACTAATATATTAAACAATAAACCGTATTAATAATATTACTAAGAAATAGGAAGGACAAAGTATTTTTACTGGAAAAAAACAGGCCAAGTGCGAGTCGGACTCGCAAACGAAGGGTTCCATACCATATCTGTAAAGATGACAAAAAATCAGGTTTGTTTTATAAGAGCGCCCTTATTTACTTAATTCTATATTTTAGTATTTATCGTTATAGCAGCAACAGAAATACATAATTTGAGAAAAAACTGTCTAGCTATCACGGTTCCTGAGATATAACAGCCTGGTGACAGGCAATAGGGTACCGTCTTTACCTTTTTGGTGCAGACCCTAAAAATAGGACGGATAGAAAATCACTACTGTTATATAAACAAATCTGAAATTTAATGTGCATGAACAGTTCGGAAAGTATTAGGAAAATTCTAAAACGGACATACTTAAGACAAAGAGCTTAATCCTACGCGATTTATTTACGCAAATAATGTTAAGCCTTAAATCCGTATGAAGACGTCCTGGCTGCGTCGTACTTGATTTGGTATCATAAAATACATACACAGTAGTACGATGTTCTAAAAGATATTGCATACTAGTTTCTGCCGGTCACTGTTGGAGCCAGCCGATTGCTTTTAATAATTGAATGCGGACTGTAATAACTAATGTCTAATGTAATGCACAAATACAGAGTGCACCGATAGTTGTAATAATTCGAATTTCAAAATGCAACGTAATTCTAATGACGTCATAGCTGTTAGTGATGTGCGTATCTATTGAATTGTTGACAAGGGACGGGACGATGTTCTTCAAATGTTGGCCTCCCCCTAGAGAGCGGCGTCTTGACCAGTCACTATAATCGTGTAATCTGTTCATCTACAGATCTATACAAATAAATAAAAATGGAGTGTCTGTATGTACCCAATATTAAAATAACCGCTTTTTACTAAATGCATAATATGTATGATTAAAAGGTACATATACCAAAATAGTATTGTTTAGAATCTTTTTTTGTCTGTCTGTCTATCTGTCTGTCTGTTTGTAACCGCTAATCTCTGAAACGGCTGGACCGATTTTGATGAGACTTTCACTCGCAGACATTCATTGAATCTCAGTAAGTATTTAATCGTGAATATGTTGGAGTTTGGAAAAACATGTGAAAAATCTAGTAGTAAGCCTAAGATAGATTATTGAAAACGGGCATAAAACGACATTTTCTGAAAATAAAACCTAACTAGATCACCGATTTATCACCCCCGATACCCCCCAAATACTAAATTTCAAGAAAATCGTTACATAGATAGATGTGAAGTATTCATGGGGAAATTAACGCATCATGCCGACAAATCTCAATTGATAAGTTTGGATAAATACTTACTGACCGCATTACTTATGACCGTCTCGTTGGTCGAGTGGCTAGCGTACATGCCTAACCGAATCGAATAACTGCGAGAATAGGTTCGATTCCCGAAGGGGAGAGACATTTGTGTGATGAACATAGATGTTTGTATTTCCGGGTCTGGGTGTTTATTAAATGTATTCTTGTATCTATATAAGTGTTTCTATGTATTATTATAGTTGTATTATATCCACAACCAGGGGCGCCGACTCCGTGGGTGCTCGGGTGCTCCAGCACCCACCAGAGGTAAATAGTGGGTGCCGAGCACCCACGATTATGAATATCTAAAATAATTCTCTTTCTCAATTTTTAACTAAATTTAAATAAAATAGGTACAGTAACACTGTTTAAAGGTTTTCGCTGTCTTAAGTTTCCAGGATACATTCGTTAAAGGTTCTTAGAAATTCCCCTACTCTTTCATTCTCGAGTGACCAATCACAATTTTGTCTTTTAAGCTCTACTTTTAAACCGACTGTTATTACACACTTCACACACACATTATAATAAATTATCTTTTCTAAATATCTTGTATTTTCTTGTGTCTATTTATGACTAACATTAAAAATCTATTTATAAATGTAATTAAAAAAGCTGGGGCACCCACGGAAATTTTTAAGACTCGGCGTCCCTGCCCATAACACAAGCATTGAATTTGCTCTCTTTGGGGTTAGACCAATTTGTTTAAATCCAGTAATATTAAAAAAAAATACTCAAGACCCTGACATGACTTTTTATGACGACATAATATGATTATTTAGATCTTGTTGCAAATTACTTGCACACTTGACTTGCCTACGCCAATGCCAAATATAATAAATTAATATCGGTCGGTCACACGAACCTTTTTGATTCACGAATATAATAATCATCATGAACTTCATAGCCTTGTAATATTATTTGCTTTTTGTAACTGTAACGAGAGTAATTGCTGAAGCGGAAGATAAACACAGCCTTGTTTTTAAAGGTGTTCGTCTAATATTAGTTTAAATAAGAACAAACTAAGGTACATCACACACAAATGACATTTCAGTTATTATCGAAATAAAGTATATGATTTAACTGAAAAACGACGTAATGATATTCGGGATAGTCACGTATTTATTTTTATATTAGATTATTTGTTAGAGACCTCATAAAATATTTTGCTACCTAATTAATATAATAATTATTACTCACCATGTTGTATTATTTAACAAAATAAGTGAAATTATATTTTAGTAATGTAACCCTGGCTAATCGTAGGTGTTCTAGTATATCTACTGGACTTACGAGTCGTGGATATACAAGCACACTTCTCCCCATAATCCTTTTGGGGATAATAGGCGTGAAGGTACTTTTTTATTTTATTTTTGTGCTAATTATAGCTACTAAGTATTTTAATAATCGTGTAAAAAAAAATAATTTTGTTAGAAATTAATGCATTATTCATTTAATATTTTTTATGGGATATATATGGGAGATACCATATATGTTGTAGGTGCGCCGCTGCCCTGTGGCAGACCTTATGTGCAAGTCTACCCTCCGGACCGCAACATGACAGAGTCATTATGACAACAGGAAATAGGTAACGCGGTTGATCTCTACCCGGGCGAGTTGCTGCACAGCAGTCTACCACCAGTGGTCATGTTGGTCATGTTGTCAGCTTCCTGGTAGAAAGTCAGTTGGTCTATTCTACACAGAGGACCCGGGAGGAGGAATTTGACTGCAAACAGAAATAAAATAGAAATACTGAGGGTAATTTGAATTGAACCTTGAGTCGTCAATTGAATCTTTTTACACGCTTATGTTCGTTTAAAAATTTAAGACTATTAATATAATCAGTAACATTAATTTATTTTTAAATTATGAATATTGCATTCATGAAAATTAATTCTAAGATGGATGGATCTCTGAGGCGTAATATAGATTACACCGTATTCTACATTATTTTAGTCTAAATAATGTTATATTTTAAATCGTAAAAGAGCTGGATATCGTTTATGTACTGAAGATATGCTAAGAATAGAATAAGTATGTAGAATAATTTTAAGTCATTTTATAATTCATGTCTGATTGTCGCTGTATCTAAGCCAGTTTTTTAACAGACAGATTTTGAAAACGTTTTTGAACATTGAAACATATTGACTTAAAATTTAAATTAAATATCTAATTAAAATCGGTTAAAATATAAAAAAAATAGTGCGTGCCAACCAAAAGCTTACGACTTTTTATCATTAAGTTTTAAGATATTGTGGAACCACTTTTTTATGCTTCACACAAAATCACTGTAAATTGATGAAGCTTTCCAAAAACCTCTACAACTGGAATTATCTTAGAGGATACTTATAACACTGCGGAGCTTCCTAGTAAAATAATCTGGCAAAATGTCTATAACTTGCGCTAAGCCTTACCGAAATTAAAAATATATTATAGAGCCTTTTTAAGTGTTTCGTAACTATTAAAAAACTTAACAACGATGCAACCTTGGTGGCGTCGTTAGATTTAAGTGCATAAAAAATGCAGATGGTCATTAAGCAGATGAACCGACATCTGCCGGAAGCTGCAAGCCAGATTATTTGTTAATTACTAACTTTGTATATTAACAAAAATTAGGAAAATATGATTAGGCACTATTAGCCGATGATATTAGCTCCCATGATGTGAAAGGTGGCAAGTCCGTCGCCATATCGAGAACACATCGGGTTTCCCCGCGATGTTTTCCTCCATGTTAAGAACACTCGGAAAATGTACTTAAATAAGAAAAACTCTTTGGTACAAGACGGGGTTCGCACATGAACTATCGCACATGCACTATAACTATATATATATATATATATATAAATGAATGTTTTTCTGTATGTCATCGATGAACTCAAAAACTACTGGACGGATTAATGAAGAATTTAAGAAAATTTATTTTTCCACGGAGGTTTGTATGATATCACTCGCCACCAGGTGACGTTGCACAGTTTAGTTGTTCGCGTAGTAACGCGCGTCGGTACAGCTAGTTTATTATAATACAAAAGCTGAACATGAAGATAAAAGTAACATCTGGAAAACGTCAGCAACGACCTGTTTCGAATATGTAATATTACTAACTATTTCTAAACTGGACAACTTAAGAACTGTTACACATATCTTCGTAAAGCAAAAGTTACTCTCATCTGAAATTTTATAGGAACCCTATTACTAAGACTTCAATAGTCATCTGTTTGTCTGTCTGTCCCTAGGCTGTATCTCATAAACTGGGTATAATAACCAGACTGTTGCTATTTTCACAAGTTATGTATATCTGTTGCCGCTATAACAACAAATACTAAAAACAGATTTCAATTAATATATAGAGGGTACTCCCATACAACAAATGTGATTCAATTTTGGAGGAATGTTCTATGATTTTTTGCTAAAGTAGGTACTAGTGAAGTATTCGTGAAGAAAACAATTTATCGTGTATTATTTAGATGCCAACAAATCCTACTCTGTGAGTTTAAGTAAGGATGTCACCTCTTTACTTAAGACCTGACATCAATATGACGATTTTAAATTAATAACTTAAACATATTACAAATTTTAATCAAACTTGACAAATGGCAGTTGCTAACGCCCATGACGAAAATTAAAATATACCACGGCATGATACTAGCCGAACACCATTTATTTTGTCTTATTTGATTAGCTGTTAGATGATTAAATATGAATAGAAGTACTATCAGGATTCAACATTTTTTAATTCTCATAGAGACAACCATGAAGCTATAAATACTATCTGGAGTTAACACTCTGCAAAACGACCTGCCCTGAATATACAGCGTGTCTTACTCTATCTAAACCTATTTTTCGATCAGTTTTGTCGAGTTGACAGAGTCTAGCCCTATGAGAATCAGATAAAAAAGTACCTATGATGGGGTAGGCAGAAGTGTGCTGGTATATCCACGATTCGTAAGTCCAGTAGATATACTAGAACACCCACGATTAGCCAAGTTACTAAGGCCCATAATGTGATAAGTGGCAAGCCTATCGCTAATTCAGGCACATTCCAATCCCGGGCAATGTGATGCTTACTCAGAATAACCTGAAAAACATTTAACAAAAGTTTCCTGACCTGGGAATTGAACCCGGGACCTTACGCGGCTAACGGTCTTAATAGGCGACAGCCGTACCTTTATAGAGGCAGGTAGCTTGTTAATTGGTAGCTTGTTGCGGTCTTTGATAGGAGTGTAATCTCAAGATAATATCATTAGTGTCACAACACTTGTTAAATTTCATGTTCTGAAAAAACGAGTATTTGTGCATCGTATTCAAAGGGAAAGATATTTATTAGGTACGTCTATAATATACGTAAAGAATACATATTAACTCTAATATGTTGCTATGGTTCATGGCCAACTAACAAAACCCAACTAAGAGAGGGACATTAACTATCTTTTATGTAATAAAATGCCGCATATTCTAATGTTCAAGTGCAAATACAATGTCTGATTTTCTGGCCACGAGAATAAGAAAGGCCGTCGAAAAGCTGTCAAAAAATCTTGTTTATATTATGAATATATCCAGAATGCTATGAATTTTGTAATCATCGTGAATTTCTGACTTTATTCATATCTATAGATGGTCTATTTGAATAAAGCCAAAGCCGAAAAACAAGCTGTACACTTGGCTCTTTGACATTAAAATAAAACTACCACCGGATTGAATTTGCAGCCACACGCTGAGACCAACGCTGAGATCTGACGAAAAAAACTCAGCAATCTTGTCTTTCTTTAAATTAATCATATTTATAATTATATTCGGCACGGCGAACCTTGATCCCTATGACAGTTCGTGTTAGTGATGCTGATGAGATGGGGGT
>DVZL01005836.1:0-11780 GCA_018236625.1 Lasaia peninsularis
ATAATGTACCTTTCGAATGGTGAAAGAATTTTAAAAATCGGTCCAGTAGTTTCGGAGCCTATTCATTACAACCAAACCAACAAACAAACTTTTCCTCTTTATAATATTAGTATAGATGTAAGCTATAAACGTTTAATATTTTCGCAACCCAATAATAACTCTAAAGATATCTTGAGCTTAACTTAAGATAAAAGTTTTCCAATACTTGTTGGAACTTTATCGTGGTTAAAGTTCGCCGTAGCAAAGCCGTATAAAAGATAATAATTTATCTTTATGAATGTTCCAATATATTTTCTACTACCCACGATAATACAACACGTAGGTAAGTAGTTTGAGACATCACCTTTGATATAGTCGCTTACACTTTAGGTTTATTGTAATAAAATCCAAGATTTTTGTTTGTATGGTTGTTTGTTACGTGATTGCTCTATAATTTCTAAATGGATTTTGATATTCGTATTCAATAAATATTTATGAGAAACATTTCAATTGTAACACTTGGCACTCTCTGCCTACCCAACAAGGGACCTGGCGTGAAGTATATAGTATGCCAAAATATCAAATCTTGATAATCTTTGAGTAATACAAATAAATAAAATTGAAGTGTCTGTATGTAATATTTTACTAAATGCATAATATGTATGTTTACAAGGTGCATAACCAAAATATTATTATTTAAAATTTTTGTCTGTTTAACCTCTGAACACTGATATTTTGGCAACAATAATAAGAAAAATGTAAGAAATTGATAAGGCGTAGCACCAATGCGAGCAAGTGGTTTGTATAGTTATTCGACTAAATGTGATTTAAATATGGAATATGCATATGATTTAAATATGGCTCAAAAAAAGTGATTTGTTATTAAAGAAATATACCCACATAAATATTTTTGCAATATTCAAGTTTTTATCAATAAAATTAATTCTTAAAAAAAAAGTATTTTTGAAATTCCCTCGCAAATTTCGAAAACGCAGCGCCGTGACGTGACGTCACGGTCCTATGTCAATTCCATGTCAATTGATATCCTTATTTTTGTATCTTTGGGCATAACATGAAAATTTTCGCACATAGGGACAATACAATATTTATTTCATTGACAAATTTTTGTTCACACTTCTCAGTGGACGGTAACGTCACAAATAACCTCGCTAAAATGGCGGTTTTTAAATCATCCGATACTATGGATAATTTTTTTTAGCTTATTTATCACTATTTTGCAAGTGTTATATAATAACTTGAAGTATTGTTAAAATATGCATACTTTTTAAAAAAAAAACTGCATATTCGTTATAGAACATACTAACTTAAGTTAAAATATTTGTCTTTAATAATAAAGTGACCTTGTCAATAAGCAACGTCCTCCACCAATTACATAACAATTTTGAAATTTTCCCATTTGATTGGCCGAAGAAGTTTGTTGGGTTGATGACGTCTCTATTTTCTTATCGTGGACGAACTTTTTCATCAGGTGACGTCCATCATATGTTGGTGCCATATTTGAATACCAAGACGGATAAAAATGACGCCATTATGAAAATAAACCGCCGTATTTGGTAGCTTGGAGGTGGTTTACGAGGGGCACCTCTATGTGATCAAATATTTACGGTATGTTTGTTCGTATTGTGTCATAAAAGCTGCTATGAGGGTCACACTGGTAAATAATCTACCAATGTGAAGTTATATGTGGAAATAACTGTAGTTGCTGTTTAAATATGAATAGGGTAAAATGTTCGTCTAGTTTTTTTCATAAACCACAAACAGACATTTATTTATTTAAAAATGTATGCACGAAAAAAATTTACAAAGGAGGACTTAATGCTACATGGCATTCTCTATTAATCAACCTAACTTAATCTGAAATCGAGCGCCAATCGCCAATTCGAGCGACAGGGCTGTAACCATCCTTTTCTCGAAGCAATTCAAGCCGCTTTCGATCTGAATTGCTTCGAGAAGTATTGGCTTCCAAAAATGTCAAGGGTTGGTTAGATCTTTTAAAGTTTTAGTCGTTCCAGGAATTGGGCAGAAATGTGTGTACATTCGGCACAATTAACTCTTTAATTTTACTAAAATAGGTTTTACACATCAGCTTAAATAGTTTTTTTTTGGAGTATGTTATACAGTATGTTTATATTTTGTATAGATAAAAGATTGACAAAACAATGCGAAAGTAGATCGGTGTAAATCTCGGTTGACATTTCACGACCAAATAGCTCTAGTATTAAGGGCGGTTTCAAAAGCCATCGCAACCGGCGTGTATGAATGAAGAGAATGATGAATGTGGAGGAAGCTTGGCAGGTATGCAGGCTTTGTGACAAGGGACCTGAAGTGAAGTTATGTATGTACGTTATTACTCCTTTACGGGTAGTTTTGTAACAGGTGGTAGAGTCTTGAAACGACTAACCCGGATTGGCACTACCGTCTTACCTATTCCTACCACAATAGCGACAGGGCTCGCTATTGTCGAGTTATGTTTGAAGGGTAGGGTAGCCGGTAAGCTTAATCACTCAAGAGGCACCATTTCCACCTTTGGTGTCTATAGGCGACGTGTATTTCTTACCATCAGGAAATCCGTCTGCTTGTTTGCCTTCCAATATCATAAAAAAGCTTGTATGTATAGTTTGTGTGAAAAAAACAAATTAATTGTCAATTAATGCTTAATTTGTTAATAAAATGTTCATCCATGATCAATGTTCACGTTTATGAATTCATAACAAAGGGAGCTTAATTTGTATCATAAATAAATATTTCCTAGTTTGTTCAGACAAAATGAAACACAATATGAAAGACCAATAAACTTGGATGTTTGTTCAATGAAAAAGAATAAATGGAGCCATTTTGGATTCAATTAAAATTATTTAATTATCTGATGTGCTTTCAAATAATATGATTCTACTATTATAAACACGAAAGTTTGTAGGAATGGATATATGTATAATTGTTACGCTTTCACGCAAAAACTGCCGGACGGATATGGATGAAACTTGACAATAAGAAAGAATACATCAGAATAACACACAGGCTACTTTTTAACCGATTACATTAAAAAAAGGGTATGTTTTACACAATAAGTATCATACATCGAAAAAAATCTACTCTTTGAAAGTTATCTGTGTTATTAAAATAACTTACGCAGGCGAAGCTACGGGCGGAAAGCTAGTGACATAATAAATATTTGTAGTAGAATGTTGTGCTCGGGTGGTTTTATTGCCTTAAATATTCCTTCTATAATGATATTGTCGTGTTCCGGTCAGGAGGATGAGGTAATCTTGCAAATTAGACATCACAGCTCAGCCAACGAATAGCGACGCACCTACAATATCTATCGTATCTATATACCACGGTAGTCTATCACCAGCAGTAGTGTGTGCTTGTTCGCTGTTTTAACCCATAGCCATAGAGATAAAAAAGTATCTATTAGTAATTAAAATAGCTACTTTTTAATAAATTGTTATATCTGTTTGTTTCTTTGTTTTAGCTGGACCACTTTTGGCATAATAAAGTAACCGCTACATTTGTTTTAAACTAGCTACCCGTACCACCCGCACCAAACCGTAACAATGAAAAAAAATATCACTTTTATATTAAATTAATTTCTAAACGACCCGGGACGAATGTTAAATATTAGACACACAGAAATAATTCATAACGGAAAACGAAATCTTTGTTTTTACTATGTTCCTAGTATCTTTTTCATATTCACTCACCTTTTAAACCTTCCTCGGACTTCCACAAATAATTCAAAACCAAAATACGCCAAATCCAGGTCCAGCAGTTCTCCAATTTTAGCGAGTAAAAGCGAACGTCGTATAAATATTGCCAAATATTGACATTAATATTTATACGATACTAACGTCACTCAATTGTTTTGCCTTCTCGGAACCCCTCCACTAATATTTAAACTTTATGTTATGGTATTAAAGTTCAAATTAACTTAAGTATTATTAAGAATCTTTTGTATGGGAATATAGAGAAGTGTGTTTTAGGCTTTACCAAGCGTTTTTCTAGATTTTTCATCACCATAAGATATTATCATCGTGCTTTAAGAAATATTACAAAAAAAGGAATTACCCAAATTAGCTTAGCCGTTCTCGAGTTTTGCGCTTAGCAACACATTTAGCGATTTATACAAATAAAAATGTATCTACTTATTACATCCGCTTTCTGCCTAGATAACTAGCAGTGTCACGACTTCATCGAAATTAATGTATTTTATATATTTTTTTATAAAATTCTAAAATAAAAGTAATCAAAGCCATTAATTGTCTGTTATTGAAAGTCCCATCTAGAGCGATCCAGTCGCTTTATTGATTAGCAGTTACAAGCAGACAGACAAACAGATACAATTTCTATAATATTCTGTTTTGGTACATGTACCTATCCTTGTAAACATTATCCATTTAGTTAAAAACTGCCTTTTTAATGTTATATTCAGACGCTCCAATTTTATTTATTTGTATAGATTAATATTGAATTCAAACGCGGACGAAGTCGCCAGCTTTTCTAATAAAAAAGAGAAGTATGGGGTTGTCACATTTTTTGTCGAAAAACGTCGATTGTATGTGTAGTATATACAAACATTATAACACAAACCATTTGCAAATATAATCACAATACAAACCATCAATATATTATGTAAATACTGCCTCCGACGTCAGAACCGATATTGTGAATAAATACAATATTTAACATCGACGTTTGGATTTGACGTGGTTAGATTGGTAACGGAGGGTCCAACCTACGGAACCATTTAGGGCATTTGTCATGTGAAATTGGGACAAAGGTTATAGACGTCCGACTTACCTATTTCTATTTATTGGATCGTTCTTATCTATTGGGGTTTATTAAAGTGATATTTTACAAATTGCGGGCCATTTTCTACCATTTTTTTGCTATTGGAAGGCAAACAAGCAGACGAATTCTGTGATGGTAAGGAATATACGTCGCCTGTAGACACCAATGTTGCCAATTGGCTAGGTTGGAAAGCGAAAGTAAGTTAACCGGCTACCTTACTCTCCAAACCAGAACACGACAGTGGCAAACATTGTAATGTTGGCAGGAATAGGTAAGGCGGTGGTACCAATGTGGGCAACTCATTGCAAGAATCTAACTCCTAGTCAACGTCACGGTGTCAGTGACGCATAAGCCTTAGGTCGGCAAAGAAAAGCAGTTGGTCTATTCTTCAATGGAGCCCAGGATCAATACGGAAAGAATTTACGTATACCTGTCTTTGTACGTAAATTCTTTTCGTATTAATATTTTTCCTTACGATACTTTCCTTCACAGTTAGAGCACTCAGAAAAACTTATTGCACACGGCACACGGTTGTCTCTTACGATCAAGAGACTTGTGTGTCTATCTGCTGTCTTATCCTATAAAAAAGAGGCATTTAAGCACTGTTTACGCCTTGAGACTCTGTCTCTGATCTATGTAATTAAACTCCGACATTTCACTATCAAGATCACAATCTGTGAAACTAAATAAAAAAAGCTTCAAATCGGTGAAAGTTTTTTTTTTGGAACCGATTACTCCGCCGCATCATAATTCTGTGCAAGCTACTGACTACCAGAATGGAAGTCCGAAATGTCAAACACACCAAGACTCCCCTAAGACTAATAAATATACTGTAGTAAACAGATTACTTGAGAAATCTCTCAAAGCGGAATCCAGGTGATTTCAGCCATTTGCAATTTGCATAACGTTTGTAGTTATACCACAAACCGCTTTAGGCGAGGAGGTGTAAGCGACGGCTTAATAATTTTAGTGACAGGCGGCTGTTAGTTAAATCGTCTATAAATAACCCTGCTTGAGGTAAATTACTAAATAATATATTAAACTCGGGGAGACTTCAAGCCATTAACTTGGCTAATGCTAACTTTAGGATAGAAACTTAAAAGTTAGCTAAATATTACGAGTATTTAAAAAGTACAACCGCCCAAGTGCGGGCCGAACTCGCGCGTTAATTGTTTCATACAATTATCTGTAAAAACTGCAAAATATCGCATTTGTATGTGGCAGCTCATTTTAAATATTAAATTATTTTTTAGTATTTCTTGTTAAAATTGTTTTGTTAAAATTTTTACAGATGGTATATTCTTTTGGCTGCTATATATTTTGCCTAAAACAACCAATACTAAAAAAACAGAATGAAATAAATATATAAAGGGATGCTCCCGTACAACAAACGCGATGTTTTTTTGCGTTTTTTTACATTTTTCCCGTTTATTACATTAGTCCCGTAAAAATCAGTCCAGTCGTTTCAGAGATTAGCGGGTACGAACAGACAGATAGAAAATTCTAAAATAAATTGTTTTGGTATATGAGTACCTCGTAAGCATACGTATATGCATTTAGTAAAAAGCGGTTATTTTAATATTAGGTACATACAGACACTCCAATTTTGTTTATTTGTTTAGATGATACGGAACCCTACGTGTGCGAGTCCGACTCGCACTTGACGGATTTTTAATGGCTGAAGTAATCACTTAAAAATATACAGTCGAATTGTGAGCCTTATTTTTAAAATTATTTAAAAAACACATAGCAATACATATAATACGTTTGTGTATTGGACCAATAACTACGGGTGATTCTGATATCACAGACCGATCATTAAAGCTGGAGCTTGCCGACTTTTATTCGTTCATGTTTTGTACAACATTTTATTTATTTAAAATTCTTTAACACATCAAAAATAGTCGCTATATTTATAAAACAAACGCAATTACTACTAATAATAAAATTACTACTACTAATAACTTAATTTATTTTCAAACAGGTTATATCACAGGTGAGCTTAGTGTGGATAGTATTCTCTGTCAGCAAACCTCTGGACCAACAGAAAAAAGAGACCATAAAAGCAATAAAAACTACGAAAAACAACAAAAATGTAATAAGCTATGTTAAACCTGTAAGAAATATATACATCTTTTAAAAAGATTTTTTTGCAAAAATATACAAAGTTATTCGGTCTCTGAGTTACACTTTTACGCCTAAACCACTGAATCGATTTTAATGAAATTTGTTACAGATATAGAGTTGACGTTGAGGAAGAAAAGCTTTTATTATTTTTAGAGTTGCTCTCAACGAGCTCTTTCATTTGATACCCGTATTGTAGAAGTGCTTTAAAAACAACTAAGTATTCTGCCATCTTGTTTGGTCCGCCATATTGGATTTAGAATGATGTCACCTTATCGTGCATTGTCATCCAAAGTTCCAAACTAAACGTATTTACAAAATTTCAGCTCAATCGGATGAAGATATCTACTTCAAAATTTAATTCTAAGATTTCATACATACTTACATACATACAGTGCAAGTTAAATAAAAGCTTTTAATAAAATTATAGTGTTGAATACATCTTGATATATCTCTGTCGCGTTTCGCAAACGATTATTTTTAAATAAATTTTGTGGATTAGTCTTTTGAGTACACTATTACAATGTAAGTTTATATTTATAGTGAAATGGTAAAATCAAGTATTACATAAACTTTGAGTCAAGTCACTTTAATTCTAAGCGTGCGATGTCAACCGCTTTTTAATAAATGTAATTTAGGGGATTCGACTAAGGGTGTCAGTTTTTCACACAGTGACGGGCTTTAGATCTTTGCAATAGTATCTGCAGAAGCTAGTCCCAAACCTATCACCAAAACTAGGTTGAATTCTAATACAAGAATCTGGGTTTCTTCACGATGTTATCCTTTGCCGTAAGGGCACTTTGAAACTCCGTTGTAGAATAGACCAACTGCCTTCCACCCAGGCAATTAGCACGACGCGAGCACGGGGTCTATTGACTAGGTGGTAGAGGGGTGCAACGAATTGCCTGGATTGATACCACCGTCTTACATTTTCCTGCCACAATAGCGTCAGTGCTCGCCATTGTCATGTTCCGCTTTGGAGAGTCGGATAATCCATAATCTTACTCACACAAAACTTACCATTTCAGCCTCAGGTTGGCAACGCACCATTTCCACCTTTAGTGTTTGCTGTGTATTTCTTACCATCAGAAAATCCGTCTACTTGATTGCCCTTCCATATCATAAAAAACTCATTAGTTTGGAGAGTTCTGGATTACCGGGAAGGAAGTCTGAAACGCTAACCACTGAACCAAAGCATGCACACCGAAGCTCACATATTTCACACTTGTCTCATGTCCTTACACTATATATAAATCTCTATGATTTTTACAACTACAAAACCAAACTCTCAAACATTTTTTTGCCTAAGCAACATGGTGGTAATATTTAGGGCAAGCCATATTTTAGCCCTTATCTAATTGTGAACCTTTAGGAACATGTAGCAAAGATCTACCTCCTCAAAAGATAAGAACAAAATAGCCATATAATTCCACATTAGCATTTAAATCGAAAGGCTTTTACGGTAATACATGACGTTACAAATAAACATGTTTTTAGGGTTCCGTACCTAAAGCGTAAAAACGGAACCCTATTACTAAGACTTCGCTGTCCATCTGTCTGTCTGTCACCAGTCACCGGGCTGTATCTCATGAACCATGATAGACAGTTGAAATTTTCACAGACGATTTTCTATTATAAGTAGGATTACTTAGTAGGACTGGAAAATCTTTTTATACCGTGTCGTCTCAAATTGATACGGTTTTAATGGAATTTGGCATGGAGATTGATTTTAATACACCTACATATAAGAAATACTTTAATTCTGATTTTTTGAGTAGTCTAAATGTTAGTCATAGATTCGCCTGCAGGAATCTCATCAGATTCTCAAGCATAATTGTTATATTTTTCTATGTATATACTAAAGATCTTTTTTTATAAGAGATGCAGCATATCCCTTTGTTGTACCATGTGGAGTAGATTCAAAATATATTTATAGATATTATAGCTTAATTAATTGGAATAAAGTTCGGTGTCGAGTTTTTTTTATAAATATACCTTTATTAGTACAAAAAATATACCTTTTTTAAAATTGTTTTTATTTTTTTAAAGGTTTTTGAACTGTTATATCAAAGTTTCTGGTAAGCTCTTTGGTTAGCTTCACAGAAACTTTTGACACAACAGTTTTGTTCAGACTGCAATAACAAAAGCTCGTATTCGGCGTTCGGAAAGCTGATAGGTACTCGTACATAGTTTCACGGAAAACTACCTAAATAAATAAAACACTCGACTAAATCGGCGCGCTAGGTTGTAAACTACTGCTGTTACTGAATTTGAATATAATTTTTTATAACAGTAGACAGCGAACAGGCACACGAGTCTCCTGATGGTAAGAGACAACCGTGGCCTATAGACACCATAGATATTGTAGGTGCGCCGCTGCCCTGTGGTCGGACTGTTAGACCTTATGTGCAAGCTACCCTACTCTCCGACCCGGAACACGACAATGTAATTATGGCGACAGGAATAGGTAAGGCGGTGGATCCCTACCCGGGCGAGTTGCTGCACAGCACTCTACCACCAGTGGCCATTTGATAGTTACCCAGTTAACCTTTGCTCGCCTCTTACGAGCTGCCTAGTAGGAAGGCATTTGGTCTATTCTATATAGAAGACCCGGACCAACACGGGTTAAAAAAAGCTTAAAATATTTGTGTAAATTAGCATCGTTCTATACGTCTACATCGCCATACAATCAGACTTCAACCCTCGATTAAACTATTTACGTGAAATAGGCAAAGTTCCAAAACCGGAACTTTTACTGTTTGCTAATAAAAATAACACAGGAGTAAAATCCGTATTACAATAAAAACCGGTAAGTTCCGAAGCTTGCTGATGCCGGATACGGTTTTCCGATATCGAGTAAAATAGAACCTTCCGAGTATTCGCTAATTCGCTTATTACGCATGGAATCATAAAGTGGAGCTAAGCTGTTGTTTTTCGATTATTGGTACGTGGTTTTTGATGCGAAATGTACTTTCGGATTCATTTTTAACGTTTCGACAACTCTTAAACTGGATTCCATGATAGGCTTTTTTTTTACTTAGCAAGAAATTAAATGAAATGAAAATTTAGTTTTAGCCATGATAATTTTTTATGGGATGAGGAAGCTAATAAGAAGACGCCACTACTGATGGCAAGAGACAACCGTGGCGTAGAGACACCATAGATATAGTGTAGCTATCCTGTGACCAGGGTGTTAGCCCTGATGCTGTAAAAAACGAAATCAGTTGGCTAATTCCAAAATAATTAACAATTATTTATGATTATGTAAACAATACAATTATATTATATAGGTACATTACATTATTAAAGCAATAAATTATAATAAATAAAATCAATAATTATAATATAAGTGAAATAAAAAAACAAATATATATTTTTTAACAATTCAATGTTATTAATGTAGTAGTTTATGAAATTAATGGTGTAAATATGTTGTTGATGATGTTTAATTTATATAAAGTACATAATTAAATAAAAATAAATATTATATTAGAAAAATTTACATGCCATTTCATGTGGTAAAATTGGTGGAAGAAACTATTAATTAAGATCGCAATGTAGCCTATTTATTCAGCAAATAAAGTTTATTATTATTATTATTACAATAATTATATTATGAAAAAACAAGTGTTTATTCATTTTAAGCATGGATATGTGGAAGTTTCATCATATGCCAGCGATAAAATATAGATATACAAACATCACAAGATTTTCGTCATCTTTCATCTATTTCAAGTTACCTAATTGAAATATTTGTACCCTATAATCACAAATTAATTGAGTAAATTAAGTTTTAGCCTTGCAGTAAAAAGTGTAACCGGTCGGCTATTTGAAATTTAATATGATTACTTTGAGTAGGTATAAAATTAATTTTATTGTAGGTAAAGATAAAAGATGATTTTAGTTAGCTTGGTGTATCTATAATAGAAAGCCGAAATTGTTACAATCTAAGACTTAGAAACTTCTTTTAATTAGGTACTTCAAAAAAGGAGTTCCTTAATGCGTCTATATTATGTTTTTTTATGATACTGGAAAGCAATACAAGTAGACGGATTTCCTGATGGTAAGAAATATACGTCGCCTATAGACGCCAAAGGTGGAAATGGTGCGTTGCCAACCTGAGGCTGGAATGGTAAGCCTTTTGCGTGAGTTAGTTTACCGGCTACCCTACCCTCCAAACCAGAACACGACAGTGGCGAGCACTGGCGATATTGTGGCAGGAATAGGTAAGGCGGTGGTACTCATCCGGGTGAGTCGTTGCAAGACTACCACCTAGTCAGTGTCACGGTGTTGGTGACATTAAACCCTTTGCTCGCCTCTTACGAGCTGCCTGGGTGGAAGGCAGTTGGACTATTCTACAACGGAACCAAGACCAACACGGGGAAAGTGTGGTACGTCTTAAGGTCTCCTCATATAAAAGGTCGATTGGACAAAACAGTGATAACTTTTGCTGTTATTAAATATAGTAAAATTCTAAACTAGGACTGTTGTATCCTAAAGTACTGGAGATTACGCCGTAAACAAAGACCTATCCGCAATATTAAAATATGTACATAGGCATTTAGTAAAAAGCGGTTATTTTAATATTACATACCGACACTCCAATTTTATTTATTTGTATATAAGTAAATAGATGAACCCATGATATATTATTGTTTCGATTTTTTTAGAGTCTCAAAAGAGATTATTTTTTATTTTTATATTTGTTATCAATTTTATCCAAAAATAAACTTTTTTTGACATTTTTTTCAAATTTAATTCTCTCAAAATTCACAAAAAGTACTAGGTCCACAGAGCAACAGAATCACCACCTCGCGGCCTCTACTAGAGGCGGCAGTAATAATAATAGCCGTACCCACGCAATT
>DVZL01005837.1:0-11780 GCA_018236625.1 Lasaia peninsularis
AATGTACCTTTCGAATGGTGAAAGAATTTTAAAAATCGGTCCAGTAGTTTCGGAGCCTATTCGTTACAACCAAACAACCAAACAAACTTTTCCTCTTTATAATATTAGTATAGATGTACACTTAAAAATTAATGATAGATGTACACTTAAAAATTAATGAGCAATGAGATGTTTTACCATGATTAGACCAACGCTCTATAAGACGTATAATTGCACGAGATTCTAAAAGAAATTCATAATAAAACGTATTCCAATAATTTGTGTATTAGTTCTACTAATCACATGTAAAATTTAATCTCATTACGCTCAACAGTTAACGAAATATAGTTAATTTTAACTGATAACCACCTCAATTCGTACATAACCGACATGTCGACATTCAGATAGCTGCAAAAAAGCGGCCCCGCAGTACATGTATACAACGTTCTTACCGTACATTTTAGAATGTTACCTAAATACACTGCACGGCCGCTATTTTGTAACTAGGTGGTAGTGCTGTGCAGCAAACCGCCCGGGTAGGGATCCACTGCCATACCTATTCCTGCCGTCCTATAGGCCACGGTTGTCTCTACCATCAGGAGACCCGTGTGTTCGCTGTCTTATACTATAAAAAAAAGTTAGTTCTTCTTTAAATTTGTATAAAGCTTTCGGATTAACCTCAATGTTTTCGTTCTAATACTTTCCATTCAGCAAAGAGAATCATTCAGCTTCAATATAGAAAAAGGCAGACAAGTTTTAATGAGCGTTGATGATGTATTAGCATTTTGTCTTAATTACTTTCTTTGAAATTGATGATGCTGTCAACAATTTTAACGTCGTTATAAACATAGTACGCCATCTTTATCTTTGGCCATTAATTTTCAGTCCTTCTGCGACATATCTAAGCTATGGATTTTAAGAGGGTTGCATTGTCATGTCATAAAGGAGCTTGTTCTTAGTATTAAAAAAAAGACTTAAGTGGAGTCATGGGAAAAATAAATAATACAACCAACAAAGTTTATTTGCTTTAATCTATATTCCAATTGTAAAAGGGGGAACCAGTCACTCTATCACTCCGTGTCACTACTCAGCCATTTACACATTATAAAGTAACGTCAACCAAAAAAATAAGGTTAATTTCACAAATACACATTTAATGTCGATTAAATCTATCTTAGAGCTAGGGGTTTGAACACACTGGTAGGACTGTGAAACTAAAACCATGAGGGCCTTTGCTAAGTCGCGCTGGTGCACGTTACAGGCGCCCGCTTGCGAATTGAGTGTAACACCGTCGCACGCGAGCGCATATCTGTTCCGTGAACCTTACGCGACTTATTAAAGGTTTAACAATGGAAATAAGTTTAAATTAATGCATCGCAAAAATAGAGAAACCTATAAACACAAAATCTCTACTCAGAAATGCATTGAGAGTGTTCCAGTGCGTCCAGACCCGAATAACCTACAAGTTAGCTCATCGGACTTGGCGACAGTTCGGCCACATAGAAATTGTCAAATGCACTCAAGCACCTAAAAGATTGAAGCGTCTATTAGATTGGATGGAAATTCATTTCATATGAAAGATATTGCACAATAAAAATGCGAGCTCTTATAAAAGTTACATAAAACATCGATACACCAACTAATAAAAAATCATAATTAAAAACCCAATAAGTTGACAGTGCTCGAAGCACACGCGGTGCAATCCTGTGTATATTTACACACCTTAAAAGTACACTTACATACATGAATCCTTAAAATACTTTCTATTTCCGACTGCATATATAATATTATCGACTAACATTAAAAGAATAATCTTACATTCCACACCATTTAAAACCAATTAACAACTCTTTAAATTTTTTACATAGACATAAATACAAAGTCGATTCTTATAATAAACTAGAAGATCTGATACAATTATGCTAACTTTCTTTTTATTCAAATACCTCTGCACACCAAGGCAAGATGATGAAATCGATCATTTTATCGTATTATTACCAATATATTAATAAATTACCTGACTTAAGGCTCTGGACCTATCATATAGACAAAATGTAGATGTACCATAGATAATGGAGATCATAAGATAAAGATCACATCACAAGCAAAAATATATTGATATATAAGTTGAGGAATATCTTCACTTTATGCCACATGCTTTACCTAGAAACAATAATTATCAAGGATGAGGCGATGATTATTTATAAGATTTTCAAAAATAAAACGTTTGTGTAGTTTTGCTTGCACATTATGATCTTTATTATCTATGCTACAAAAAATACAATTTCCATAAGCAGCTCTCCTCCGTGTTGAAATTTAGGAACTAAGTTTTGAACATACATTAAAAAAATATCACGCCCATATACCCAAAGGACAGAGGTAAGCAACAGGTAGCAATTCAGTCGCCATATCGGTCTCGTGCATCAAAAAAGCTATTGAGAAAATTATATCTCATTCAAATTATGTTCATAGTAGGTTCGTATCTCTTACACTGTAGTTTATTATAAGAATCCAACATTAGATGTCACTAGGCAAAACAGTTCTTTCATTCCCAGTTTGAAATGTCTTACTTTGTACAATTCGATGCTTATTAATGAAAATACAAAACACGTCAGTAGATAGCTCTAACGATGGTGAAACTAAACATGGTCCCGAAGCGGTTTGAATATGTCGTAACAAAATAATAAGATACACTTTTGAATGTCGCTTGAGCTATCCCACTGAAGAGTTTACACCTATAAGGCCACATTCCTAAATAGGCAAATACCTTCACGGACCAGTTCCTAAAACAAAGAAATGACTTGCTGTCATTAAAATGTAAACGAATAATTCCACTTTTTAACACTTTTGACTTCATTTAAATGTCTTATTGAGTTAGTAAGCCAGGTCTTGAAATTTCATTTTTAATCTCCTATGAATATTTTATTAAATTTGACAATAAGATGCTAAAAAATAACATTAAAGTTTTCAGGAAATATTTGTGTATTTTAACATATTTTTTCGTAAATTTTGGCATATATTCTAATTGTATTACAAGGTCAACTGATTTTTTTTTAATATAAATTATTAGCTAATTGGTTTTCTTTGTTTTTAAGAGAATGTCCTTGGGTGTTAACCTTTTTGGGAGTCCGGCCTTACAGGTACAAACCAACTGAAGCTAAACAACAAAATACATTAAAGGAATAGTAAAGATCACAAAACAAGAGGCACAGTGAAACGAAGTCCTTACTCTAGAGCTGTTACTTGTTTACCCTTACTCTAAGGAAATTATCCCTACAACATAAATGACGTAAACCGCGACGATGTGACGTAACACTCGTACTGCGAGACGCGGCTGAGAATTAGTCTAAGTTTTAAGTGGTGTAGCTTACTGAGCTAGGAGGCCGACCGTCACCGCTCACGATGATATGAGCTGCAAACGAAAACATTTATAAACATAAAACTACAACACATTACAATGCTGCGTTACAAACTCATATAATAATATATAGATACAACTTCTAGTAACAGAATTTTATTTGGAGACTAGAATTTTTAAACTACCAAATATAATTGTCATGCCCATAACCTTGAAGGAGTATGCAGAGGTAAATACTTATGCACACTACGTATCACGATTTGCCGACAATATTAGATCCCAGGATGTAACAGGTTGCAAGACCGTCACCACATTGGACACAAATACTACCTTGGGCAACAATATGTTTCACAGATAAATGGATAAAACTCATCAAATATCTTATCCGGGAATTTATCTAGTAAGACACTGACAATAATAAATAAATATTACTGGACAAATTGCACAAATTGATCTAACCCCAGAGTAAGCAAATTAAATGCTTGTGTTATGGGTGTTAGACAGCGATACTAATACATAGAAATACTTAAATAGATACAAGAACCGAAAATACAGACATCTATGTTCATCACACAAATGTCTGTCCCCGTTGGAAATCAAACCCGAGCCTCGCAGTTAGTCAATGGGGTTAGGTGTGTATGGGACAATGCTTGACCACAGAGGCGATACAATATAAATTATTAAATAAATTTATAATTATACATGTACAAATAATAAAAATCAATTATTTCCAATGTAATGTTTCAATCATTAAATGCTATTTTTAAAATTTTGGTGCAGTAAAACATGGACTCATGAATTTTACAAATAGGAAACAAGTCTATTTGCAGATTGTAAAAAAAAAAGACAGTTCAACAACTCAACTAACCCAAAAGCTGGAGTTGAACATGAAGTCTTTATAGAACTCTTAACAAAAATGTGTAAACTCGACACAATAAATTGGAGGAAGGGGTATCCAATATAGCCAATTTTTATATGATATATGTAAATAACTTAAACTAAAATAAAAAAAATATATAAACTTAAAAAAAATTATATCAAAACAATAAAATAGATCTACCTTGTAAAGAAAAGCAGTTGTTTATCCATTCCACTTCATTTGATATTTTATTTCTCATAATATATTATTATTGTAATAATATATAACTATTTTCCATTAAAACTATAGGTATTCTACGTAGACATCTACACTCCGCCCTTAACTCCTAACATTTAAATACACTGCAACAAAAAATAAAAAAATATATAAATATAAAAAAAGATTCAAATTATAAAATAAAAAACATTTGTGCTTTGCACCATCCATACAACCTCAGCACCTAATTCACAAATCCACTCTTGTTTCGTTATTTAGGGTTATCTTATTACTAATGCATACAAAAAATGAGTCAACCCCCTTACTATTTAAAAAAATGTTATTTGAGAAATGAGCAAGATATAAAGTTTGAAATGTGTTATTAGACAAACTAGAAGAATTAAATTTATTTAAGTTTAAGGCAACAAAAAATTAAGCAGAAAAACTTACTAGAGGGCGACTAATAATTTCCAAAAAAATATTTCAAAAGTTCCATATTGTGATTTAAATTCTCAATGGCAATCAGTCTAGACTATCCACTAAAAGATTTAATGACATTCAAGTTTCTAAAATTCTGTTACAATAGTTAGAAAGACAAATTTCTACTAACCGACTTGACTGTTGCCTTGATGAAGTCCTTCTTGTGTGCAAGGTCAAAGTCAGGGTAGTGGCTGTACACTTGCTTGCACACAGTCTTCATCGTGATCTGTTCCAAATTCGCACCTTCCAAGATTTCTTTGACGTATTTCTTGATTTCATCATCCTGTTTATAAAATTATTTTAAATTAAGAAATAATTTCCAAATTCAATAATAACTAAAAAAAAATTTTATTCTACTAAGAAACAAATCTGTATTGATGTTTATGAATACATGTCGCATCTGCAAAAATATATTCTTTCATAGTTTTTCGGCTCTTTATTTTTATATGCAAATACCACCGAGTCGACCTGCAACCTTACCAACCTATCCATCGTCAAGTATTAATGGTAAATAAATTTATAGTCGTATGATAAGTCTGGTATGTCAAAAGGTAGCACTCAGCATGCAGGTTTTTTTGAAGAGTCTTTATCAAAACCGTCCAAGCTTCTGCCTTCCTACTTGTCCTGCTTTCTCCCAAATTACTCTTAGAACACTTTATTGCTATTCTTAGATGGACATCCACTGACTTCTTACATCTTAGTTACTTGAGAAATTCTCACAACTCAGTGTCACTTACCGTCGGCGGCCGCTTGGCCTTCTTATCCTTAGGCGCATCGGAATCTTCGTCACTGCCGCCTTCGCTTCCGTCCTCTTCCTCTTCACTTCCCTCTCCAGACTCCTCTGACGAAGATGCTTTTTTGCCCTTCTTAGCCGGTCGCCCCGCTGGCTTGGCTGCCGGCTTCTTTTTGGCTATGAACATAATTAAATAGTTAATTAGATTAACTTATTGTTACGCCGTCATTTTTAATTGCAATTATGTCTATGGAATGCTGATTTTTTATACCTTTTTTCTGGTTTCGATTTTAGATATGATGGTTTGGATTTAACATGTTTTTGTAATTTTTAATGTTTCTGAATTTAATGTGTGTTGGAGCCTCGTGAACTCCCAGGGTTTGTGGAATCAATGAGATAGAATAGTGCTTGTGTTAATGTTAAGTGCAACTTTGACGTAGGAGATCAGTGTGGTTGTTGGACACACTCAAATGAACGCTGACGTTACTTGAGTATGTAAGGTTATGCAAACTGTTCGATCGTATTTCATAAAATTTGTATTAAATGAAAAACTTTCGCTTGTTGGTAAGATATTTGGGTATGGCAAAGTCCTTAGTGTATATACATACACAGTGCACACCACTAAATATTAGTACATAGTTATGTAACACCCTGTGCATTTGTATGTGTGTGTATTGTTAGTACCGGGCGGCGTAGGCGGTTTCCGTTTGACGGGCGTGGCCTTGGCATTGGCGGTAGGCTTGGAGGGCGCACCTTTGCGTCCCTTGGCCACCGCCGCCGACGCCGCAGCCGCCGTCGGTCTGCCTCGCTTCGCCTTTGGCTCCTGACAATAAAGCCAATCATTTTCTTAAAAGTTATAAAGTGGTTTTAAAGAAAATAGAATACAGAGAGTTCTCTTACAGTTATGTATTTGGTCTGCTTCATTTTCTTTAATACGAGTGATACGTTGATAGAGAAGTAGTAAATAATTATGTTAGTAATTTTCAATGTGTAAAGGGGGTATCTTCTATTAAATAATTCGTTAATTTCTAAAACACAGTAAAAATATACAACAAAACTTACATCGGACTCCTCCCCCTCGCTACCAGATTCTCCGGCCCCCTCACTCTCACTTTCAGATTTATCACTCTCTTCTTCACTCTCCGATTTTGCTTTACCACGTCCTCGCGCTTTACTCGGTACCTGTGAACAAAGTTATTATTTAAAAATATAAGATGATTGATATAAATAACTTGGTTTATTAAAGGTACTGAAATAAGTTTTTGTAACTTATGCAGGTTCTCCTATCTTACTATTGGCGATTTTATTATTTATTATAAGTGATATTATTTTAACCTACCTACGGCCAATAGTATGACCGGTTATTTGATATACAGTAATAAAGGTACAAAATATATATTCCTTTTGGCATGTGTATCTGACCTTGCCCTTCTTCCCTTTTGCACCCTTCTTCGTCTTGCGTTGCTTGCCTCCTGAGCGACGACGGCCGACGGCGGTGGAGCGCCGCTTGCGCGTGACTCCGCTGGCGCCTTCGCCACCCTCAGGATCGAAATCTGAGTCCGCCTCAGAACCACTTGGATTGAAAGATCCCTAGGGTACAATATTTCAGTATTACTATGACATAAACGTTCAAATCACATTACAATAACAAAACTGTAAGAATCCTAAATAAAACAGACCGTCAATCTAAAATCGATTAGCATATTAGAATTTTACCATTACTCAGATCAGTTGCAAGTTAAAAAGTCCCGAGATTGAAATTTACCAGAAAAATTATGTTGAGGCCAATAACTAATACTTTTTAATATAGAACCTATACTTACATCAGAATCTTCCGATCCTTCTTTTGGTTGTTTAGGACCTTTGACTTTTGTTTCAGGATCTGTTTCATACTCTTCATCGGAATAGCCTGTAAATTAAAAAAAAAACTATTGAACAAAATATGTTGAACGAAAATAAAATTCGAGGAATTATAACTTGTTCACGCTTTTGTTATCAAAAGCTAGCTGTTGGTGGGGTTTTTACCTCGGTTGTGCATCTTGACGGCGGCAGAGCGGCGCGGGCGGCCGCCGGGCGTGGCGGCGGCGGCTGGTGCGGCGCGGGAGACGCCGCGCGCGTGCGGGGAGTTTGCAGTCGGCTGCTGCAGGAACCCCACCAGCCGCGCCGACAGCTCCGACACCGAACCTGATGGAATACACAGTTACAATGACACCGGCGACCTAGCTAATTTTATTATATTCAAATATTTGTACTCATGCTTCACTGGTTTAGTAATAGAGATGAATTGATTTTTTTTAAATAATCTCTTCAAGTCCAATAAATGAGAAAGGTTCCATCCATTATTTCCCTGCACCACCCTTTACAGAGCTCCCCTGACAAAATCCAATAGCCAGCCTGATAAAATCAAACATTCCGGCTGGCTTTTAACTTGATTATAATTTAATCATTTATAACGACGGTTGTTATGGCCGTAATTTCTGAACTACATCACTTTTAATTATGAAAAAATTACAACATAGTAAACTATGATCTATTCAACAATTTTAGCTTTTCCTTCTCCTCTCCAAATATCTTAAATTTACATTACTCCTCTACAGTTTTATAAAATGTATAGATTAGTAAAATATAATTTGAAACCCATTGAAAAATTGAGGCGATTAAATTAAGAAAAATCAGGTGTATTGAAAGTTTAAAGCTTGTAAATTGCGAGTGCGATAGGTTTAGACGTTAAGGCATGTTTGAATAACAAACGTAAATAAACATAAAATAATAAAATTGTGAAACTGACCTTTCTTGTCCAAATCAAGCATTTCACACATAGTGCGGATCTGTTTTGGTTCCATCTTGGTAGTTTCCTCTAGTTTAGCTTTATAGTCTGATGAACCTATCGCCCATTCATAGCCTTTGAACTTCTTAATATTACGTTTCACATTACGATCCAAACATAGTTGCTGAAAATATAGTACTGCATTAGACATCATACTTTTGTTTATGCATTAAGTACAGCAAATCGGTAACATTTACGTGTCTATTATACAGAATTTATTAATACACCAATTTTAGGTGATATTTTGGGTATTAAAATGCCGACGCAATATAATGTTTTAAGTAAATTTGTATTTAAAACTGAAAATGTGTGTGAGTAATGATGTACTTACCCCATATAAATATTGATGCAATATCTTTTGATCTTGAGTTTTAAACCGTGATAATGACACCTCTACGTTGCTGATGTGACCAAGAGGTATGCCCTTGCCAGCTGGAAGTGGCACTGGTGGCTCGGTTGGCTAAAATAATTATGCCAATTATTTTTGATTCATATTTAACATAGCAATTAAATTATTATGGTAAGGTTAGTTTATACATTTTTTCTGGATAGCTCAGAGACCTAAGCGTTTTAAAAAAAGTGTAAAATACTCCTTTGACAAAATAGATTTCCACTAAAAAGAATTCTCATGTACAACCATTTTGAATGTAATTACCTCCTTTCTAGGTTTCGGTTTGGGCGCCTCCTCCTCCTCCTCTTCTTCTTCTTCCTCCTCCTCGCCCTCTTCGTCGCCTTCCTCATCTTCCTCACCCTCTTCATCACCATCTTTAGCTTTCTTTACTGGCTTCTTTGCTCTATGAATTATTATTAATTATTAGCTTTTTATTTAATTTATTTATTTTATACATTCCTACAATAAAATTCTAAAATAAAAGTAGCCTATGCCATTCCTTATTACATTAGCTGTCTGCCAGTGAAATTCCCGTCAAAATAGATCCAGCCGTTTCAGAGATTAGCGGGTACAAACAGACAGAAGACAGACAAACAAAAATTAAAAAAAATATTTTGGTACAAGGTACATCCTTGTAAATAAATATACATACATATGCACTTTTATTTTTATAGATATGTTTGTAATGGTAGACAACTGTATTACTACTATTTTTTTCAATGGGACAAGGAAAACAAGGAGATGAATTTTCGGATATTAAGAATCACCTCTAGATGCCAAATATGGTAGTTTCCTTCTGTTCTAAAGGGTAGGATAGTAGCTACCTTTAAATTGGACGCTATCAGATTTCCCGATTGTAAAAGTACAAACTCAAAGTTATCTTAATGTGTTGCCCACCTCAAGCCTCATGTTAACATCTATCTACATGTTTTGTGGGCTATCCTACTCTTCGGAACTTAACGTGATAATAGTAAATTTTGTTTGTTTTTTTTTGTTTTGTGTTGTTAGTCTTACAAATCCGGGAGTACAATTTAGCAAGGTAGTAGGGTAGAAACAAAATATGTTTACGTAAATAAAACATGTAATTGTTTTAAGTTGCCTGAGCAAAATCAGGAGTAAAGGAAATTCACAGCATTTAAAATAAGTTTATACTGTTATACTAAATGCACTTTACATCTCTCATGTTCGGTAAGTAGCTCCTTATTACCCCCAAATGGCGCTTGTAAGTGACCCATTACCGCTCTAGGGAAATAATGTAGTTAGAAAAGCTCTAGGGCGGTAAGTGATTTTAAAAAAAGAACAAATCACTCTTTTAAGAAATTCGCGTACATCTAACCAATAACCAAAGACATGACCAAAGAGGTTGCAGTTAGCCTCGTCTTCGTAGAAGTACAATAGTCATAAATTTTAAATATCGAATGGCGTATGTAGCTCAATTTCGTTCTTGAAAAAAAAAGAAAGTTCTTTACATGCTCCGTTCTTTTTAATGAAAAAAGGCGGGAATATAAAACTTTTACTTTAATGTTGTTTGTTATTGTTTTTTTTTTATGATTACGTTGTAATTAGGAGAAAAAATTGAGTTCTTTAAGTGATGAAAATGGAAGCTGAAGCAGCAGTTAACAATATTTTGCCTGAAACTCCGAGACTATGCTTAACATACTTTATTCTTGATTTATTTTTATTTACTTATTTATTTTATTATTTTTATTTATTATATTATTCACTGATTTATTTCTAATTACCTCACAATTGAGATGTAAAGCAGAATAGTTAGCTCGGGTGTAAGCATCAATTGCACCATCGAACTATAAGCGCTCTCGCTGCGCTCGTGCGACTAAATATCACGGGCTGCAATTGATGCCTTACAGCCCTTGGCCACTAATCTACTATTTATTAATATTATTTTAACAATCCTGCTAGTTTGCGAAGACTAGCACGAACAAAACCACCTTACATATCTTAGTATTATAATATCAGTGCTCGCCACTGAGTGAGCGGGCAAACTTCAGTCTAAATAGCAATGCACCAATATGTGTTCCTTTTTTAGAAGATCGGGGGATCTGTATCTGTGTCAATCTTCAAATTTCACTGAGCAATACTTTTTTTTATATAAAATGAACACGAAACTCACCATACGTATTTGCAACCGATACATCTACAACATACATACACGGTACAACAAGTCAAACATCGTGCGGTCAGACTTGCTTAAATACAATAAAGTAGAACGTTATAATAAAGTGTAGTAGCAATGTTATTTTTACCGAAAACTAGCGGCAGACCAGACGGCAGATATCGTGGAACCATTATCACAAGTAAACATGCACATCAATTGTACAGACACACACATACACAGACACACACATTACACAATCAAACCTTATGAAGGAACAATTCAGACGACTAACTCCGAGTTGAATTTTTACAATTCTAAAATGTTTTAGATAGAGACATCTCTAATACATACATACATACGCTTCTTCGTCCTCGCCTCATCCTGTTTGTTTATCTAATAATATAGGGCTACGTAGCCTAGCGGATTTCTAATTAATAAATACAGTATTTTTAATGTTATTAGAAGCGGCAACCTTGAAATGAAATAAAAATTATTTATTTGCCGAATATGTGTGTTTAAAACTTGTTACAAAACAAAAGTTTTAATTATTATATCCACATATTCTACCACAATGTGAGTGCAAATATTTCAACACTTAATTTATATTTGTTTATTAATTATAAAACTATATATCATATACTAATACTAAATATCTTAATATTTATAAATATTAATTTTAACCCGACTTATTTTAACCCTGACTACCATAAACTGCCACCGTTTCCAAACCTAGCCAGTCAGGAAAAGAAACGGCAAAACAAACTCCCCGGCAACCATGACTTCTTTAATCAAATTTAAACTATACAATATTAGTTTGATGT
>DVZL01005838.1:0-11779 GCA_018236625.1 Lasaia peninsularis
TTGATATAAGCGTTATTATAATGAATTATTAGAATTATAATTATAATATAAATTATGTTGAAAAAATATTAAGAAGGGGAGAATTATGTAAATCTAATTTATCATTTAACAAATCTGGGTTACTTTTTAGCCTGTCAATGTCAAGCGCTTCTAAGGAATTAAGTTTCCTGCCTTTGTTACAAATATGAAGGGTTTCGAATTGAGTGGGGTCGAATTAATGACCTTCTTCTATAAGATGTTTGGCAAAGCCAGAATCCCCTCTCCCCTTTAAATTTCTTCTATACTGGACCATGATAAGGGCAAGCACTGACGTCTCTATTGGTATATATAAATAATAATTATGTAATAACAATTTTTTTTCACTCTTGCAGTTGAAATCTCTTCTATAAAAAATCATATTTTGCGATCCTGGCATGGTTCTATGGATGTTTACAATTTACGATTACCCATACGTTCAAAGTTTCTAGGTTTCAATATTAGTTGAACCATATTTAGTAGTGAGAGCTGTTATGTAGTTATTTTTATGTCTATAATTTGTGGCAAAAAAACTTATGATACGAATATAAATACGGGACAATTTGTAAAGTATGTTTTATGGCACAAAAAAGTGTAAGTAAAATCTGACTGCGCATTAAGGAATTATAGCCAAGTTTACATTTTGGATTTATCCCCTCTCCTACGGAAATCCCTTAAGTATTTGGGATAAAAAATAGCCTATTATGTCTTCCTCGGAATATAGAGCCGGCGCTTGTCAAACTTAATTGAAACAAAAAATAATTATTATTTCGCAAAATAATATTTTTTTTGTTCAAATATGGATTTCCGCAAAGTAACGCCTGATTCTATTAATTAAATTTAATGAAATCGGTTCAATTTTTGGGTGAATCGCATCCGGGGCACTGACAGGAATTTTAAACATGTTAAAAATGTGTTTTGCAAACCGTGATGCGATTGACGCCGGGATTTAAAAAAAATGTATTTAATGTGAAGAGTTTATTATTTTGCAGTTATTATTAAAAGGTAGAAATACTGCTAGTGTTTTTTGCTTTCAGGAAATATTCTTGCCCTTTGCCTTCTAAACCTATTAATGGCAAGAAAAAGATAACGCTTAGATATACACAAACTGAACCCAGCACTAATCATGAGAAATTCTTTTTCGTTTCTTATATTATCACGATAAGTTCGATTTCTTTCCCTTTCTATTGAATAAAAAAATAATAAATGTCTAAGATTTGTTCTCAATTCTTGAACGACCCCAACTACTTTCGCAGATTAATCGTTAAGAATATTTTATGTTCATTTTATAGTCATAGTTACATGCCAAATCGTAGTTCATAACCCATTTTCATAAGAATGTATATTCAATGTGCGCATTACTTGTCAACCGAGGGGTTTTCTTTTAATATGGGTCAGGAGGCTCACAGAGAAGTACCCACTGGTAGCACCTAGATTTCTGCTTCATAATTAAACCGCAAACAAAATTGAACCTTGAGTTATACATCCAAGTGTTATATTTGATTGTACTTGATATGAACGTATCAAATCGTAAGAATCATGTCGTTGGTGACGTCACGACCATGCCGCGCGTTTGCGGGTGTACGATCGATATTTGTGTTCGAGCGAATTCGCGGGAAGCCGGAAAAGGCCGAACAGCTTGCCACCACGTGCGAATTATGTAACAGCGATATAAAACTTACAACTCATTGACAAAGATTATTTGGACAACGGAGAAACGATTTAAAAAATTGTTACATCATCGTAAAAACACCATATTGTAACTTGTGGAAAGTTACTTTTTGATTATGATTTAAAAAGTATTGCATGCATTTGTTCTATGTTCATTCAGAAAAGTTTCATTCGTTCATATTGCCAATACAAAAGAATAGATTTGTTTTATATAATCCGTTAACAATCATGCTTACATACATACAAATATACGTACAAAACACATTGCCCTATAATATGTTTCGTGCGTATATGTATTTGTATGTATGTAGCAAGAGATAGTAGGAAACAAATCTTTTCTTTTTTTAAATCGTGTATGCATATCAGAGTAGAAAGTATATTTCTTATTCTCATAATGATAACTCTCTCAAAATTTCCTAGACGCATTTAATACACTCAAAGCTTGTAGCAAAATCTTTCTCATTATTATATCACACAAAGTTTTTTTTGTATATGTACCTATTAATATTACATATAAGGGTTTTTGAGCAAATTGAATATTATTCATAACAATTCCTCGCGACTTTCAATTCATTCTGGAAACACTGTAATCAGACTGATTCCATTATGTTTCCAGAGACATATCCATTTTGGTTATCCACTGAACCCATTATGGTTTCAGTCTGAAAACACGATGGACAAATGTAACAAACACACTCTGAAAACGCTCTGGAAACACTCTGGAAACAAAATGAAGCCATTTCCACTCTGCTTCCAGAGTGTTTCCAGAATGACTCTAAGGTTGCGAGGGATCGTAAAAATAACAACCAATAAATACTAAATCATAAAAAACTATTTAACTAACGCTTAAGATATTATCACTTTGTATAAATAAATTAAAATAAAACTCAATTTTATCGTTATTATTTTCAGCCTTGATCTAATTAAGCGCACAGCTTCTAGATCACCTTACGAAAGTTTACGTAATCTCGGCGTAGCATTGTCTAGCTGCGTAGCACTGCTACGCAAGAGTCCTACATAATTTGAATTGAAAATACAAGAATAGTTATTACACTAGATGTGCCGGTGGCCAACGCCACCCGGTTCATATATACATATATACTAATTTTCATAATAATCGGTTCAGTTGTTTTTGAGTTTATAAATAATAGTAATAGTTATATTAAATAGTAATAGTTATATTTCAAAATGTGTATAGTCTTTAATGCATTCTTTACATATTTTATGTGTTATGTCAATATTTTTACTTGGATCAAACTACATAAAACCCAGTGTATACCTCCGGTGACAAATATATATGGCAAAATTAACAAATAGTTAACATGTTAGCTATTCAAGTCTCCAAAAAATTTTAGATCACATTAGCAGAAAAAATAACAAAATGTTGACATGACTCAAAAATATTATTGGTAGGTTAGTACGTTAGGACGTCGTTTTGTTTTACTGTATTTTTGAAAATCATTTCTCATATTTTTTCATCATTACTCGTATTTTAGTCTCAGAGTTTGAGGCAAATAACCTATTATATACCATATTTACAGAATATAAAATAAACAGTCACCATATTTAAACTTGATAACAACAAGGAAGTAAATATAACTAAGCACAACTTCCACGAAACTTTGTTAATTGTATAGTATTTGTTTAAGTTCTAATACCAAAATGAAGGTTGTTTAATCAGAATTAGTCTCGAGTGGGGAGTCTACGCAGTAACCGGCTAACATTAGTCGGATGGGCACTTTCATTATGCAGACGACTACTGGATTTAACAGAAACGCAGGCGTTTGTTGGGAATTTGCATAATCTTGTAAAAATATATGCCGCTCGACTTGGCGGGGGCACTGCCTTGCCCCCAGATATTTTTAAAATCGTCTTAGGTTATACAATTGAAGTATATGTATATAATATAAAGTAACTTATAAATTATTGGTTATAAATTAGATCACTTTACAGCTCGTTTATTTCTATCGATCTCTATCTAACCAAGTTAATATTAAGAATATATCAGACACATTTTTATTATTCCGAACCCAAGAGCAGAAACGGAACCCCTTTTACTAAGACTTCGCTGTATTGTTATTGTTATTATACTATATAGTATATTGTTATTGTATGTACTGTATTGTTGTATCACCAAGTTGTATCTCATAAAGTGTCACAGCCTTTAAAATTTTCACAATTGTTGTATTTCTGTTGTCACCTCCAACAAATACTAAAAATAGAATAAAATAAACATGTATACAAAGGTGCTCCCATACAACAAACGTAATTTTGATGCTATTTTATAACCCTGACTCCTATATGCACTTGGCTGGTTTTGTATTGTGGCGATGGGTGTCAAAAGCCCTATATATTGAGCTTGTAAAATATTAATACGTAGAAGTAATCAACAGTTAGGGCTTATGTCACACTTAACCACACTCCATTATTATATTTTCTTGTTATTACATTTTGTTTCATTAATTATTATTATTAATAATAATTAAATGAATTTGTGTTAATAAATTAAATTTAGTGATAAGGTATTCTTTATCATAAGATAAAGCACAAGCAGGTGACTCTCCAGATTGTAAAAGAAATTTTAAATTTAAAGGAGAATGATTTAGTAATACACGATTTTTGCGTCACTTTCATCGTTTACACAATGCACGGGAGTAAAGCTCTCAGATTTTTTTTACATTTTTTTGTAACATTTTTCATTTGTGCTGCAGTCGTAGCATATTGTTTTTCTCTATAAATAGACTATTCAAGACAATAATATTTTTTTAAACGGATTAAAAAAGTCAGATTAAAAAATATGTTCTAAATCCGAACCAGATTTCAGAGATTAGCACGTTCAGCCATATAAACCCTTTAGATTTATATATTAATTAATATATATTTATTAATTACCTATGGCATAATATGCATGTAGTAACATATATATTATAAATGTTATAGGTTGATTGATAGAAAGATAAAACGATGCTTAGTTTCAAAATCCCTGGACTACCAAATGCCTTTAATAATTTTGATATATCTTGCGGCCTTTTTTTAGTGTTTCATACCCAAAGAATAAGACGGGGACTGTATTACTAAGACTACACTGTTCATCTCTGTCTATCATCGTGAACTGTAATGGCTTGGCAGTTGAAATTTTCACAGATGATGTTTTTGTTTCCGCCGTACTACCAAACACTAATACTAGAAAAACCTAAATATATAAGGGTGTTTTTATAGATAATGGTACGACTCCTTTCATGCGTGAGCCTAACTCAAACTTGGTCGGTTTTTTTAAAACTGTAAAGTAAATAAGCAGAAGGATTTCCAGCAAGAAATAAAAGTCACCTGGACATCATAGGTAACAGTGTGTTGTCGATCCGAAGTTGGTGTGTTAAGCCTCTTGCGTTTGTATATTTACCCAACTCTCAGACAAAAGTACGACAAATGTTAATTGATACAATCTTATCCCGCACTTCATTGATAAAGTTAGTGCTCGTTATTGACGTTTTTTGGTTGACGAGGGTACTGCCGTTAAATTAATTGTGGCAGTCTAATCACAATTAGGCATTGTCGATACTTTTCGTCTCAATGGTTAAGCTTAATAAGTTAAGTTTTAAGGCTCCGTTTCCAAAGTATAAAAACATAACCCAGTAATGAGAAACCAATAAAGACGTCTGTCTGTCTATCACCAGGCTGTATCTCGTCAAATGTAATAACTAGCCAGTTGGATTTTTTACGGATGATGTATTTATGTCGCTACTATAATAACAAATATTAAATACGGAATAAGCTAAACATGTAAAGAGTACTCCAATATGCTAATGCTATTTTTTGATAATGGAACTCCTCAACTCGCACTTGTCTGTTTTTTTTTTTCATTTATTCTATTAGTGTAAATAATTATTTACTGTTAGAAATATATTTTATTCAGATATTGTATCCCTCTACTTACATTCTTTAACAATTGTTAGAATAAAAAATAAACTCAACTTTCGAAGTTGTAGTCTTTAGGGATTATGTAAAACATGTAAACTTTTCAAATTTTAACTTAAAACTCCTACATGACATAAAAATTAATAATTTCTGCAGCAGTGTCGCTACAAGAGGCATATTCGTAGCATAATCCGTAGCAGAAGCTACGATAAGCGATTTATTTAACTATAAAAAATGTGCTTCAATGGACATACAATAAAATGTTAAAAACCACGAAAAGTGTAGAAAATTAACAAAGTGGGTGCTGGCTCCCACGCCCTAACGTGGGAAACAATTGAGTTTAACTCTCAAAAGAACATGACGTGTAAATGATATAAAGTCTTAAATTATACACAACTTTTTTAAGAAACCAATATGGACTGAAAAGGAATAAATTTTTGATAGATTAACTCTGATGGGGTTTCGTATTTGCAGTTTTCAAAATATTAGCCATATTTAAATTTCACTATTTCATCTGGTAATCTGGGATTCCTTATATTTTTAAATATCTCTATTCTAATTAAAATTCTTAATATATATTGTTTATGTATATTCTAGACTATTTAATGATAACTTTCTATTTTATTCTCGTTTGCCTTTAAGTTTGAGGTCTTATTGATTAAAATTAAAAAAACAATTTAATAATTCTAATACATTTAATTTTCTCCTTCTAGTAGGTCAATAGTTTTTCCATACTAAAGTAGCCATGTTGATCGATAATCATCAGTATTCTTCAGCCACATAAAAATGCACCAGTTATAGGACTAGGCCAGTGCAATAATTGCATTCAGTTTAACGGGGTTCGATCGATGTGAGGGTATTTACCTCGCTGGGCGAAAATAATCTGGGTGCCGGTGATGTCAGAAGACGTTTCCACAGCGCATGCGTACTTGACGTGAACGTAAAAATGTGTGGATGCGCTTTCGAAGCCTTATTACGATTCGAGCTAACACGACGAGCTTTCGTCGGTCGTGACTGTTGACGCTCGCGAGTGTGTTCAATAGTGGTCGGATTTGAGTGAGTCATGTGCGCGTCAGTGAGAGGATTTTGACGGGTTGGAAGGATCCGCCTGGGCGCCGGCCGGCGGAGGCATGTCCTGCGGTTTGTAGGTTGATGGCTCGGCGGAGAGTAGCCGGGCGTCAGTCTGTCGCCGGGCCGCACAGAGCCGGCGCGTGTGCTAGATATGGCGCCCCGCGGCGGCCGGTGAGGCGCCGGCCCCGCCGACCGCCCCGGGTCGACGGGCCAACCAGCCCAGACGGACACTCGTCTCACCATGTCCTTGCTCAGCGTCACAGGTAGTGTCCATTTTCGCGCCAGTTTTCATGAAACCTCTATGCATTGTGTTATTACCTCATACATTGATTTACAAGCGTTATGTACTCGTCACAACATTGTTTTGTCTTCCTCCTTTAGATTTCACACAATATCATTTCACATAACATGATTTTACTGTTTGTTAGTCAACAGAAAACTAGTATATTATATTGTGTATATTTCGTAAAGCGATCAGTCTACAAGTCTACTTTATGTTGATTTTATCTTTCAGCAGAGTTATTACCTACTTAAAGCATATTAGACGTAGTTAAACTCGATTTTAATGTTTAATAATAAATATGTTACTCTCGAAAATTCGTGCATTCTAGTTTACTTTGATTATCCTATAATGTTTTAGTATTCATAAATTATAATAAAATAAAGCATTATAAGTAGTAAATGAAGCCAGCTTGGGAAGAAAAATCAAGACTAAAATTAACTTATTATTACTAATGAATTGCAAATGCGCATGTAACCAATAAATTATAAATTTTATTTAGTAATAAGTTACCAACACTATGTGTTAGAAATAACTAGTTAGATAAGAATTTCTAAAAATTAAATAATAACCTTATAAAAAAAAATAATAAGCTAAAGAAAGTCTGCATGGTTAAATATTTTGTTTATATGATCATTGCTTTGTGCAATTATTATGGTAAAGAAAAATGGAAATGGTAAGCCTTTGTTCTGCAGTGTTTTTAAGGCCTAGTTGTTTCAGGCTGGCGGTGTAGATGTTATTGAGGTCACGATTTTAATTGATCATTATAAACTACATTAACCGATTTCGTTATCGAGCTAACTGTTGCCCGAGGTTTAAACTACGTGATAGGTTGTGGGGTATATATCACGAGGAAAGCATTTGCGCGATTGGAATAAGAATTGCCTGTCTTCCTGGCCACTTAGTTTTAATAATTTTGATGTTATCAGCTCAGACATTGAGATGTTTTTTCGTATATTTTTTTATGCGAAAAAATAAAAAATATGCAAATCAAGGTTATTTTTAATAAATATACAATTGCATTTTTTTGTGCTACAACAAAACAATTTGACGTTTAATAACAAACATTTTTCTTTTTTTTTATTTTATGAAATAGGTAGTAACCTAAGTGATGATACCATATTTTTGATAATTGGTTTATTACTTTTTGAAAAGTCAATAAAAACAAAAAAGAAGACATGGAATGAATATGATCTATTTAAAAAGATATTTTTTGTTTAAATATAATAAGTAATTTGTAGTTGTTTTCGATTGTTTCTCGGCTTACTTATAATAAGTTTCACCACTTAAGCAACGTTTGTAAAGTAAAGGGTTTTTATTTGTAATTTTTTTAATATTTAATGATATTTTTATTTAATGATAATGAATGGTATTACAATATAATTTTTGTTTAAACAAAAAAAGTTTAATAGTTAAAGTAGTAATGTAATATATTTTTGGTGACTGAAAAGCAAATGATTGCCAATATTTGTAATGTGAAATAAGCACTACTCATATACACAAAGATAAAGTGGTGCGTTGGCAAACTAAGGCTGCGATGTGCTCCTTTTTATAAATAAGATAAGATATTTTATGATCTAAATGCGACAATGGTAAGCGTTAACATCTCCGTGGCAGGTCGAAAAAAGTAGAGTCTTAGAACAAAAAACATTAGAACGGGAGGTTTAAGTCACACTTTATTATATATGAGATAATGGATAGACCTTTGTGGAAATTCAGTATAAAACTTCTTAGTCTTTACAGATGAAAATACAAGGGCCGATAATTTTTAAAACACAAAAATCTCGAATTAAGCGTAATTTATTTTGATTCACTTTTATTATATTGTCTTCCTTTTACAATAAGGTTTCATTCTTTTTTTACCTTTTTTTAAAGGAATCGGCACTATTGTATTCTTATTATTCAAATTAAAATTAGTTGTTATTTGGTTTCTATTTTTAATATAGTATAATTATTTCTATAAATTGACGTTCAAAAAGAGATTCAGAGTGGTCCTATTTGAATAAAAATATTGACTATTGACTTCGCTTATTCATGTTACAAAATACCATGTGTTTTGTACATGTCGTATAAAATGCTTTTGCATTATTTGCAAAAAATCTCCTTATATTAAAAAAAATATATCAAATCAATTACAATGTTTTCATTATGAAATTATATAGCGAAGTATAAGTTGTCACCTATCATATCGTTGTAATTTATATCGTCGCCTAATCGTGGTTAGGATCTGCCTACTCTTTCAGGGGGTATGAGCGTAACGATATTTATTTACTTATTTATTTTTTAAATCATAAAATTTACCTCATACACTTTTATGACGTGCGATAACTTAAGGGGTTTGATCAATTTTTTCGGAGTCGGCAACGAATTAGCAACCCTTAAGTATTTTGACAATGGTGAACGCCAAACGCCATAAAAAAAACACGGCCAAGTGCGAGTCGAAGTCGTGGAATAAGGATTATTAATAAAAACGGCAAAAAAATACCGGTTCTTGCATGATAGCATCTTGACATATTTAATATTTGTTGTTATAGCGGCAACTTAAATGTATCATCTGTGAACATTTCAAATATTTATTGCGATTTACAAGATACAAAATGGTAATAAACAGACACAGACAGACGGACACCGAAATCTTCCGGGTTTTGTTTTTTACATTTGGATACGATATCCTAAAAAGCTTTTTTCTACACCAGCCTATACAAGCCAAGATTAGAACATAATTCCTACAGAGAAAAAGAAACTTTATATTTCAGTTCATAAAATAGGAAGCATAACTGGATCAACGAGGCTGTCAACAAAGTAGGACGTTGGCTATTCGTGAAACAGATACTTCATGCATAAAAAACAAGGGGATTTTAAGGTTCCGTACCCGAAGAACGAGACATCGCTCTTCATCGGTATGTCTGTCTGTAACCAAACTGTATATTATGAACCTTGATAGCTATAATTTTTTACAAATGTATTTATGAAGACTCTATTTAAAAGACTTGGCTGTACATCTCATGAACATAATAGCGTGAGAGAGATATAACAACAAACACTAAAATATATCAAAGTAAATATTCGAAGAAGACTCCCATGCCACAGGAGGTTTTCATACAACAAACGTGATTTTTTTGCCACTTTCCCAGATAATGGTATGGAACCCTTGGTGGCGAGTTCCACTTACGCTTGGCTGGTTTATTACTCTCGTGTCCCGACACTCGATGACGTGTTTTTAGAGTGACGCCGATGTGTCTGAAGCTTCGCAGTAGTTGAATGAATGAGCTTTTTCCCAAGCTTTTATATCACTTGACATTTTCGCTCGATAGTATGTTTGGGTCAAATCTTGCAACGAAATTAAAATAAATTAAAACTATTTCGATCTTTTGACTCATTCATTTGGACAAGCGATATTCTTTGGTAATGAGAGGAAAGGAAAAATAATTTTGGCTTAAATTCAAAGACGAAATCTCCTTCGTTTTAGATATATTTCTATATCAGATTATATCCGATTTGCCTAATGTAGGGGATTTTTTAATGATACTACTTTTTCTCAGAGTGACTTATCTGAGCTCTCCACAAAAAAAAGAGACCATGCCCTATCCTAAATAAGATTGAACTTATATACAGGAATCCAGGTTTTCTTACGATAATTTCTCTTACCGTAAGATCATTTAGAAAGTTATCTTAAATTAGAAAAAGTAATTGGTGCTTGACAGGATTCTAACCTGGACTACTGGAACGGAGTTCAGAAGCGCTAACCATTGGATTAATAAAGCCTAAATTCAAGTCCTTATGAGCAACGCTTAAAGACTAACGCCTCATTTATACTTAATTTGTTTATAAGTCCTTTACAAGAACAACAACAACAACAACAACAACAACAAAAACAACGATAGAACGATATTTTAACTTTTTCACTGTGTTAATCCGACAACGAAGTACATATAACATTCATGGTGTCTCTAAGTCACGGTTATTTCTTACCATCAGGAGAGCCATGTGTTTGTTCATTGTCTTTACCTATAAATAAATTCAAGTGGTTACTAAATTGTATGTTTGAACGCATTTAGTGGCATTAATTGTTAACGTCTGTAATGTAAATAAGGCATTAATCCTTAGTTTTTCATCAAATAATCAACACGTGAACGAGTTCAGTGACCTAATGTAAATTTAGGTTCCCTTATATATTCTAGGAAGCTCAGTAGTATTTAATTTTCTTTAAAAGCAACTCGTACGTACGCGAAATTATTCCAATTAACGTAATGCGCAAAAGGTAATTGTTATCTGCAAATTACTATAGTTTATGTGTTTGTATATATTTCACCTCATTGTGCAATCATAAAATAACGTTTTATGTTACAGTATTTTGCTACTTTTATTACTTTTTTATTTAGTGTAACTCAATATTTTATTATTATTAAAGTAACAATACACTTGTTTCACATCTAATCATAAAAAATATAATAAGAACACACATATCATGTTTTTTTGTAGTCGCTACAAAAATGAATTCTAAAAAAATTAATTATATCAAGAATAAATTTCACAGATAACGTTTTTTTTTTATATAAGAGGAGGCAAACGGGCAAGTGGGTCACTTGATGGCAAGTGATCAGCGCAGCCCCCGAACACTAGAGGTATCACAGGTGCGTTGCCGACCTTTAAGGAATAAGTATGCTCTTTTCTTGAAGGTTCCTAATCGTATCCGTTTGTAAATACCGCCGCTGGTAATTCGTTCCACATAGCCGTTGTACGGGGCAAGAAATGCCTTAGGAATCGCACGGTTGAGGAGCGCCACGCATCAAGGTGGTAGGCGTGGAATTTTACGCTCTGTCGCGA
>DVZL01005839.1:0-11775 GCA_018236625.1 Lasaia peninsularis
ACGACAATGTCATTATGGCGGCAGGAATAGGTAAGGCGGTGGATCCCTACCCGGGCGAGTTGCTGCACAACACTCTACCACCTAGTTAATGTCACAGTGTTGGTGACAATAGACCCTGTGCTTGCCTCTTACGAGCTGCCTGGGTGGAAGGCAGTTGGCCTATTCTACAACAAAACCCGGACCAACACGGGGAAAATTCATACATACACATATGCGTGTGCACTCACATGTACATACTTGTGCATATGGTATACACAGGGAAACTACGTACGTGTATGTTGCGCGATGTGAGCACATACATACACGAACAAAGTATGCATTTAGTACACACTCAAGTAAACAGGTTTGAGTATTATTATTGTTTGACTGTACACTTTATGACTATGACGTTAGTATTGAATTATTAGTATCACCGCCCACCCGCAACACGCTCAGTTTAGTATCACCATCTTACCGCTGTCTTGTCGTTATAGCGTCAGTCGTCGTGTTTCGTTCAAGAGAACAATCACGACGGTTGTGTCTATGGGCGATGATCGTCTCTTAACTGTCAATAATTAAATACCATAAATTTGATTTAATTGTTTTACATTCCAGGTTCACCAAACGTGGCTAGCGTTGCTAGTGTCGTCACAGCCGGCGGTGGCAAGAATGTTGGCAATGTTGTTAACGTCTCAAATGTGGCCAATGTCGCAAATGTAACCAGTGTAGCGAGCGTTGCCAACGCGACACGACGTGTCACCGCACCCCTAGTCCAATTAGCCCCAGCCTCGTTAACTCACAAACCACTGCAAATCCACCACCCATCTGTTGTAGTTGCCCCACAAGTACATCATGTAGCGCCGAGTAAGCTTAAAGTGTTACATGCTCACCCCTTAACTCATTCCCAAAGAGCTCAACTTCTGGCCCAAAATAGATCCCTAGCACAAATACCAACAGTTGTATCATTAGCCGCTTTGGGCGATTCAAAACCACCGGGAGCTTTACTAAAGGCTGCACCAGGCTCAGTCGCTCAGTTCTTTGAAATCAAAAGCGGTCAAATAGGCAAAGGAACCCACTTAGTTAACGTATTGAGACAGCCACCCCCAGTAAAAGCATCCGTTGCCAGATTGGATTTCAATGATGCAAAGAAACGTCAAGTGGTCTTTGATGGAACGTTGAAGGGCAACATGGCTGCCACGACCAGACCTCACCGCGTCAGTGTTAGTCTAGATGGTAGACAAATAGTCCGGGCTGCTTTACCAGTTAGAGCTCCTCAAGTCAGACATCAAATCCAATTAAAGAACCGTCTTCAAGTATCAGCGCCTTTGACGAGAACAGTCTCAGAGCCGTCCACCAGTATAACGATTCCGCCAGCGAAGACCGCCTCTATTCCCAGCTCAGTAGTGGCGAATTTGCTGCACAAGAATGTTCAATTGCCTAAGGGACAGAAGATAGCGATATCTGGACCTGGTGGGCAGGCGTTGTCAGCTAATGTACAAGCGATAGCCTTTTCAACAGCGCAGTTAAAAGCGAGACAAAGTAGGCTGATCACGCAAGCGAGGCCGACCCCTGTCGCGTAAGTATTTTTTTAAATATTTTTGGAATCATTACACGAATTTGTCATACCTCTCAAATAAAGCAAATTATTTAATTTATGATAAATTAGACGGCTATGATAAATTAGAATTAATCACCACCACACATCACCAATCCATGAATCCCAGAAGAACGAAATGACTTGTAATGGCCTTTATTTCATGCAGATTAATTAAATAATAAATAATTAAATAATTTGTATTTTTGTTTTAGAGAGATAGTAGAAGCCAATACAGCGCCTGTGCCGTCATCTTCTTCGGGAATATCATCAGATGGTGGGCTCGCAGACCCTGATGATACCGCAGCTAATGGTGTCCGACGACGACCTACAGACACCTTACCTATGGAGGTCACGTGACAGGTTCCCCGCACACACACTGTTCACAGTGCCAATGATGCAGACAGTGCAGACAGACACACTGTCGCGACTGGAACCAACAGTGAAAGTGTCGGGGACGATAAAAGTGCTAGTGACAAGACCGGTTTTGTCAGTAATAACAATTATTTCAAAAATAATATCAACAGTGTGAATGTCTCAATAGACAATAGTGCTAACGGTGAATGTTTCGGTTCCGATGCATTCAGTGTTAACAGTGAAAACACAATTGATGATAACAGTAAGTGTATCGGAATTAATATTGTCAACAGTGTAAGCATCGGAACCGATAGCACGAAAGTAATAATTAGTGGTAATAGGATCAACAAAGATACCTCGACGGCTAAAGCAAATATTGCACATATAAATGACAGTGCTAACAGTGTTAAAGACAATATATCTGGACAAAATAAGCAAGAAGTTTACAATATTGGAACCTTTAGTGATTCATGTGAAGCCAGTACAAAACAAAACCAATGTAAACAATATAGCAGTAGTTCTAAGTATGTTACTAATGATAATTCAAATATTAAAAATGTCAAGTACTTACCTAATTCTAACATTTGTAAAGGATTGAAAAATACTAAAATACAGAGCAGTGATGCAAAAACATCAAATGGCATAAAAAAATCAATCAAAATTCCGAATAGTAGAATCCATCGATATAGCACTAATGATATAGCTAAATCTAAAGACATAGATACAAACACAAAAAAAAAACAAAAAATGGTAACAAATCTTAGTACTAATGTAAAAGTTGCTCAAAAGGAGTGTTATGATAATAGTGTAAAGAAGTTCAAAAACACTGTTACAGTAAAAAATATTGCGGAAATACATAAAACAAACATTAATTTTCCTTTAAAAACCAATCAAAACCAAATCAACCAAGAACCGGAAAGTTCAAACAGTAAATATAAAAACTCAGTCCTCACAGTTAAGAGTCAGACAGATAAATACAAACATAGGGATAATGTTGATAGTTTAAACAATTCACAAAAACAATACAAAAATGTATCTAAACTTTCTCACAGCATTGAACCTTTCAAAAACCATGATACTGCAAAAGTCATTAAAAATGATGATCTAAAATATAATCTAGGACTTCATGACCTACATAAAGCTGCAAATGAAATAAAAAATACCAAAAATAAGGATAGAGCAATACATCTCATTAATACAAATTTAAAGGAATCTATGGCTCAATTTGATGATATATCTATTTACTCTCATGACAACACTAAAATAGTAATTAATAACAATGCTAGAAAAATTGAATACGACTTTAAAGATGATCAAAAACAAACTAAAAATGTGGCTGAATATTCTAAGAACTTTCTTTTAATGAAAGACAATATTGAAATAAAGAAAAATGATTTTAATAATGATACAAGAGATGCTAAATACAATAGTAATATAGATTCTGACCATCCAGTTCTAGAAGAGCACAATACTGAATTAAATAAACATGTCATTATAAATACAAATACAGTACCTTCTGATATTGAAGCTCTTGTATCCACGCATTTGGATGATATTCACAAAGAGCCAATTCCTATTTTGGTGTTTTAGCATTTACTGCCAGATGACTTGTCCGAGTCTCTTCATTGAATTGAATATATATTCGGCTTTAAAACACATTTTGGTGCATACCAATGTTACTTAAATATAAATTAGTACTGGGCTTATTGAGAATTCTTAAAGGCATTAAGCCATTAAGTTAATCTACATTGTGTTTAAACATAAAATAATTATGATTGATGATTGATGAATTTATATAATTATTAAGTTATATAGATGATTTCTATATTACATTTATGATGGGAGAAATTGACGATATCCAACAAATAGTGGCTACAAAAAATATGAAAATACATCAAAGAGTAACTTGGGATGCACTATTATAAAAAAAGACAAAGAATATTAATGAGAGTATTAATATTGAAACTGAAATGACGTGTACTAATTTGAAATGTAAGCAAATTTGAAAAATTGTTTAATATAAAATTGTAACTTTATTAAAGAAATAACATTTTTGTTTTTATATTGAATTGTCTTCTTGATTGGAAGTTATAACATAACAGTTTTAACTGTATACAATTCATTTATCATTAAATTTTCATTTTGCTGATAATTATTTTGAGACAAAGTCATTTCATTTTTGATTATCATTATTGATATAACCATTGCGACTTAAATATCCTTAGTAATCTTATATTGATATAGATATTAAATAATTATTGATAATTATTAAATGTGAAAAGTTCTAGTAATATAAAGATTTTCAGTTATTAGTGTCCATATTACTAATACAAGTTTTTTTTATATGTTCATATATTGTTCTGTCTTCAATACCACACATAGTCTTTCATTGTAGTTACAATTAACAACATGTATTTTTTCCTTTTTGATTTTACAAATCCCTCTTCAAGCTTTGTATTAATTTGGTCATATTTTGTAATAATTGTGCCCTCATGCCTGTTGATTAGATACATGTATAGTAAATTGTGCTTAAGATGCCGATAGTGCGTTATCAGCTAATTTTTTTACGCTGCTGATGCTGATAAACTGCTTAAACAGTCAGTTACTGACAAATCAGAGAAACTATATAGAATTTTCAAATACTTGTGGCCTATACTGAAAATCATTACATTACAAAAATACACTGATTATGACTTAACAATGAATAATATTTGTCTATTATGACTCTATAAATATTATCTGTTTAGAGTAATGTGACGTAGTAACTTGAATATTGTCTATAGCTTTAGAAATGACATATAGTCAGATTATCTGGCTACAATTATTGAAACATGAATACTAATCCAGAGATATGGTCCATTATTGTAAAGCAAGCTTCGTAAATTGTAATTTAAGTGGCTGTGACATAGTTAATACATTTGAAACCACTGCATTTGCCAGCGGTTCACGTTTTTTTTAGATATTGCTCTCGACATACATGCATGTTGCAAAGTTTTATATTATCAATCAACATGTACATGTGTATGTATTGTGCATTTGTACAGAAATATGTACATGTTTTTGTATAATTATACTGTGACATGTGTATGTCTGCAAAGTTAGCATGTACACGTCATGAAATCTGCTCGAAGACATAGGTTTCATTTTTGTACAATAGATTTTTGATGCTGGCAATTGCGCTTAGGTTTTTGTTAGCAAAACATTCTTTAGTTATTTTTTATCTGAATGGAAAAAAAAACTAAAAAAAATTACGATAAGTAGTCGTTGAGTGTATATTTAATGTATGAATTGTAATATAAACTGCATTATGTGTATTATATAGTGTTTATGTGTACATTATTTACTTAATTATATAGCTGGCCGGTCCAGCGTGTACGGAAAATATGCGTGAGTTATAATCACTGTCAAAATGCTTAGAATTTTTAATATGATATGGTGACTATATGGCTTATTATTATACCTGAATTACTTATATTTGTTATATAAGAGAAAGAAAATAGTTTATTTGCCAGATTAATAGAATTTTAATTACTTAACGCTACCAACATACTTTCTTACTTAAATCATATTCAAATAAATATATGGTATATCATATGTGAGGGTTAATAATTTGGATTTGTTGTTATGCTACACTGTATTTATTAAAGGTAAAAAAACAATAAACATGTTACACAACATGTATGTACAACAGCATGTATGTAGTGCAGTAATATGTAAAATGTATTTGCATGTTTTTGAAATGCATTTAGAAAAAAACTGTTTTTTTTGTAAATTTTGCCATATTTCAAATGATCGTAAAAAATATCTATAATGATCTACAAATAACTTTAACTTACCCAATAAACAGAACTTTTATTACAAAAATATTGTCAAGAAACTGTTTGAAGTTCCAAATCCTTCGCCTTTTTGTGTTACATTTACTAATTTGCCATATAGTCAACCATCAGGAAACTAAACTATACTTATTATTCAGTAGTCTACAAAATATGGTCATTGAAATATTGACCCCTCTGCAATTATTACGCTATATATGGATATAGAAAATAGACATAATAATGTCGAACAACTATTGCCTGTGGCTTTGTCTATGTTATATAATTATCCTAAAGGATATAAAGTGGCAGATTTGTCTTAGATTGTGTGCTGTTTTGTGCTTAATTTGATCCAGATGTTTTGTGAGGAAAAGTTGAAACATCCACACAGATATTCGAGTTTATTATATTAATAAAGAGTAAGAGACATAAAAAAAAGTAACTGAAATCATGTCCTTTAGTTAAAATATGTTTTAATAACTTTCAATCCTATTAATTATATTTCATTCACTTACTGGAATGATATACTGAATTTAGGCTAGTTAGTATAGCCCGGACCGTTGGTATTTATGGCTGAGATCCACACCATCAACCATGTGAGCACTGACAAATTAGCAACAGGTGTCTAGTAAATGTTTGTAGCAATTTGAACTGCTACATATATGTAGTTATGACTGACTGCATTTGTGGAAGAATCCTGTTACCTAAGTTCTTAGATTACCATCGGACGATAATTGTCTTCATAATCATAATCACATCCTGTTGTCTTCAATGTTAATTATTTTGTGGCACATAAATCTACAACATATTTTGCTTCACTTGTCTTCAGGCAAATGGTTAATAATTAAGTCTATTTTCTAATCCGAAATTTTGTTTCAATTTAAAATTATAATATTGTGCATTTTGAAAACACATATTGTAAAAAACTTGCAAAAGCCAGTTTTCAAGAGAGCTTTTGAAATTAAATAATATTTTGACCTGACGAAATTGGTATTGTTTCAGCTGCTTAAGTTGAATCAGTTATAGTCATTGGCGGATAGATTGAGAATGCAATTTCACATTACCTTAATATATCTTATTTTGTGAGTCTAAAAGAAGTTATCTCAGCCTGTAAAGGACATGATACATGAGAGTCCAGACCTTCATCGTTTAATAAAACTGAAAGTTCACAAACTGTGTATAGCATAAAATTCCATCTTTATGATTGTGACTGAAAAAAAACATGGTCTGGCATGAAGTATGAAGCATGACTAGTAAGTAGCATGAAGTTAAAGGTACTAGCGGGAAATTACACTCCATACAGAGACCCGTCTCTTAACACATAGGTTTGCTAACTCAATCTAAACTGTCCAAACTACCTTTCTGCGAGTTGACAAAATCAAAACAAGCCCGCCTTATAAGAGTGACATAACCGGCCTTTTGAGAATGAGATACAATGTTTTATCTTGGGAACAGATATTTTGTTAGGAGTGTAATCTCCAGATTCTAAACTTTAGCTTGATGGATTGTAGGAGGTTTAAATGAAGTGAGATGACTTAAAATGTTCAAATATTGTCAAAACTAGATAAATAGAGTATTTTATTATTGCCTAAAAATAGGTTATTATTTAAACTCTGTTCTCTGTTTTGCAACATTTTCCATAACTATCATTTGTAGCTAACAGTAGTAACGTTATTAAAAAATATTGATAGATTTCTATCTTATTATCCTTGAAGTTGAAAACTATTTTATTTGTCACCTTTTTAAAACAGTTGTTTCCAAACCGTCAAAACCAATAACATGATTAGCAATCTGTCTCAGTCAACTATCGCTCAAACTATCTGCTGATACTAAAAGCACATCAACATTTTAGATCTATAAATTGTAGTATTTTTTAACAAACTGCTAATACAAAAAAAATAAAAGCTTTATGGCTATTGACATAAAACTCAAATTTAGATAGCTTTCCATAGAAAGCCTAGTAATAATAATTAGACTTCTAAAACTTGTACCGTTTAATAAATCTTGAAAGAAACTACACTTTTTTAAAAGTTTAAAAATCTAAAAAGGCAATAGTTGAATAATAAAAAACTTGATATTATCACAATAATTTCTTACTCAGAAAATGTCTAGTTATTATCAATGTTAATAATATTACATATGATAGTAATGTAGGCGGTGAATTAAAAAAATATGTTAAAAAACTTCAGTGGTGTAGTTTCTTTTTCAAGAGACAAAATTTGTTAAAATATTTTCATGTTAAAATGTCATAAAAATGCAAAAAATAAAAAATATCGTGATTTAACTTAACATTGGGATTTTAATCTAGCTATGCGAAATTTATAATGGGTCGTGTGTAAATGCAAGTTATTCAACGTTAAAAAACGTGGGTATTTTTCATACCAGCTGCTTCGGTTGTTAAGAAAAATACAAACAACAAAAAAAAGTAACGATTTAACTATGTCTATACATGTATAATTAGTAAGTATCATATACTATACAAAAGGCTGCAAATTTGGGAAAAAATGTAAAAAAAAATGGCCTCGTTTTTGGGGCTGGACATACGCTTAGTAAAATGAATAGGAAGAATGTACCTCATAAGTTTCTGAGTTATAGATTAGGCGAGTGCGGGTAGTTCGAACGTTCTCTAAAAGAAGGCCCTGTATTTTTTTTTAGCTTTTTCGGGCTGCCTCTGATAGCGTAAACGCGTTTTGTAGTTTATTTTCTTGTAAATATTAATTTTAATTTAGTTTATTTTGGAAGTCGATTCCGTGACGAATGCTTCGCTCAGATTCAAGCCATGGGGAATGTTCGAATTAGTCGCTTAATGAAACTGCTGTAAATTGTTTGTAAAAATAGTCATGTTCAGAATTTCAATGTAGTTTTGTTGATTATTTTTTTCAACCGGAAATTGCTGAATAAAGCGAAGATTCTGTTTCAATATTTTGTTTTATTTGTAAAGCTGTGTGTACATCAGTGGAGACCTGCAACAATGTCGTTGAATCTTCAAACACGTCTGATCTGTGATTAAGAAACTATATTTTCTGGCTAAGAGGAAAGTTCGTTGGGTTAGCCAAGATGGAGGGTAAAAACATTGTGCCAGGAAAGTAATAGGCAACCCTTATTTTGCATATCCTATAGGCTGTACTTTCCATTAGTGTCAATTTTTTTCTAATCTCAATGGTAAAAATTTTTAATGAATTATAGCCTGGTAAGATTTTATCAGGCAACCCATTTTGATCATTTTCAATAAACTAAATTGCCTATCGAACCATTTTTATTCGAATCTTAACCAAAAAGGGACCGTCCATTGATTACGATCATATATGGCTTAACACTTGCATAGCTGCTAACAATTAATTATTAATAACGCCGTTACTGTATTTTTTAAATCACACATGTAGGCTAATACGGTATGTTTGAGAAGCCGTGCAAATATTTTTCGTCATCTCTTCATAGTTCGAAAACCAATAAAATTATTTGTTATTTGCCAGCACCCCAAAGTTTGGATGACATTAGGCTCAACTCCCCTCAGACGAATTGATCTTTAAATAATGCAAATCCCATACTTTTACTTTAATATTTAATGTATTTAAATCGTATCCAATGATTTTTATATATAAGATACGCTATCTTATCATACCGCATACACGAAATAATTGTTCCCGTCACGTATATATCAACAAAAACGATAAGTGCGACCAAAAATATGGAAATCACAAGAGTGAAAAAGACACGGCACGCGTTTTAAGTGCTGATGACGCATCTACCTACCTCTTGTTTGTATATAAAGTCACCGATCGTATCGGTGTAATTAAAAACAAAATCATACCCTCCGACAAATGCTTGCCCTATGGAGTAAGGAAATATAAACATTAAGAACATATAGGTTGTTCAGTGAGACCAAGGCCAAATTAAACATGACTAGCACACGGAAATAACAAGTAGACTTAATCTTATGTCTACTTCTGTTTAAGTTGAAAAACAGCCGCAGTATGCGCACCGTCTGATTCATATCGTCAGTATTGACTACTACCGTGTAAAGTTATGAAAGCAGGGCCCCGGTGGGAGCCCCACCTCAGGTCATCTTCAATGTATTCATATCAGGTGACGTGTAATTTCTTACCATGAGGTTATTTATCTCGTTTGTCTTCCAAACCCATACAATCCAGACTCCTCTGACTTCGGCCTTTGTTAAACGTACAATATGTGTGAGATTATCCTTACATACCCATGGTATTATATTATTGTATTATAGTATATTTCTACGGCGATTACTTGAACGATACCTATCGTCTTGATCTTTAGGGTGTACAATTGGCGTGTTCCTTGAAGGTTTAAAGAGAAGGTTATCCAGTGTAGGTCCGTGTCCTCTGTATAGAATAGATCAGCTGCCTCAAGCAGGCAGCTTGTAAGAGGCAATCATAGGTTGACTGGGTCCCTTCCAACATGACCACTGGTACATATGGTTCACATGGCAACTTGCCTAGAAAGGGATCCACCGCCTTACCTATTCCTGCCGCAATAATGACATCGTAAATCATGAAGGTAGCCGGTTGATTTGCACAACGCGGTCTAACAGCCCAACCACAGACACTGACGCCCCTACAACACCTATGGCCAAGGTTATCTCTTACCATCAGGGGACCCGTGTGCTTGTTCGCTATCTTATCACGTAAAAAAAATAAACCTATAAACATTAAGAGGTTTATTACTGTAGTCTTAAGTGGGTTATCCACAATTACCATCTTTAGTGCCATCAGAAACATAATTAATTTGTAATATGTTATATGCAGCTTAAATTCCATCTAATTTCGTGAAGAATCCAGATTTAACCCAATTCAGACGTTGGTACGTCTATTAAGATGAGCGCCCGCGCCCACATTCGCCCGTTATTTGTCGTTAGGCGATAAGGTTCTTCTCCGTTCTAGCCTTATCGCGTTTCTGCATCAGATGATATCGGGTTCAGGTAGAACAAGACGCCAGTTTTTTACACAGAGCGTTCTGAACTCTGCAACCCAGAAGGGAAACTAGGGACAATCCTAAATTAGTTGGAATTCGAATACACGAATCCAGCTTACCTCACCGATGTTTTCTTTAACAGTAAGAGCACTCGGCAAATGTACGTAAGTTAGAAAAACTCATTGGTAAATTCTTTCGAAAGTGGACTACTGGAAGGGAACCACGAAGCGCCTTACCCTTAACCCACTGAGGCTCCTATTAAAATATAAGGTAGCCAGCTAATAAAACAGAAAATGAATTTAGTACATTTTTAATGTTTCACAATTGTTATTATGCGAACAATATTGTAATAATATCATGTAATAGATCAGCGACAGATATTCATGTAATAGCTCGGCGAGCATACTGTTGATGCAAGAATAAAACGGTATTAATGCAAATAACTAAACCTAAAACAATTTACAAAACTTATGCCTGCATAATATTTGTACAAAGCAACTCTACCCTACACTACGACACAGCATTAAGGTCAACTTATCTATATTAATTTTAATTTTTTGACAATTAATACTCTAACAAATACTTTTAATACTAATAAGTTATTTAAATATTATACATTTACATTTTTAATTTTACTTGTATGCAGCCAATTTAAATAGTACAAATTAATTTTAAGAAATGCATTGTACAAAACCTTTATATGGGAATGTAAAGTTATATAGATTATTGATCAATTAATGGTTATAATGTTATAACAAACACCTTTTTGGGAGCTAAAGTTTTCATATTTCTTTGTTTGTAAATATATTTACGTAAAGTAGAAAGAAACAAAAACAAACCAAACAGCTCAATGTGGAGTGTGGACTCACTCTGATATTATTGTTTCAATTAATCATTTACAAAATTTAAGAACCCCAATTTGCAAACTTTTCGTCTTAAATCAGGCAACAAAGTATATAATGCCTATTTAGCGACAGCCTTTTTCGTACTAATATTGTAAATGCGAAAGTAACTCTGTATGTCTGTCTGTTACGCTTTCATGCCTAAACCACTGAACCGATTTTGATGAAATTTTGTACAGAGATAGAGTAG
>DVZL01005840.1:0-11773 GCA_018236625.1 Lasaia peninsularis
ATTGAACCCGGGATCCTACGCGGCTAACGTTCTTAACGGGCGACAGGCGTATCGTTACACCACAGAGGCGATTCCTAATCTAGTAGGATATATAGTTCAAAAATCTAAACCGATCATAAAACAGGTTGATGGGGTTGTTTCATTTAATTTCTAATTTACTACCGATTTCGTTATTATTTTACAAAAACCAAAGATACTACACACACTGACAAACATACATGTCTCCTAATGGTGAAGTGGTAAGAGACAACCGTCGTCTTAAAACACCATAGAAGTTACTGGTGCAACATCACCTTTTGTCCAAGATTTTAGAGCACATGTGCACTAGTTACATCGGCTACTCCGACAATAACAACACCGATGTGTGCTAGAGTATGATGGTTGGGACTGCCCGAGAGAATTACCAATGTGTAATTCTCCCAGGCAGGTAGTAAAAAACATGTTTTTTTTTCAACGGAGATTGAAGAGATTCCAAATTTGAATCTAGTATCATTCTAAATTTGTCAAACAAACTTTTGTGAATCGTATTGAATTTTTACGTTATTATTATTATTATTATTATTTTCAAAAAAAGAGTGAGTTAACTTCTTTGACTTCTTCACTTTTCATCAGCAGAGTTAATTAGGCTCTCAGTTATAGAACAAAATTAGTAGGTAGATGAACAAAAGAAGCATAAAGAGACAATAATCTCCAAAAGAAACTCCGCCAATGACTCCTCAAATTCTGCTTTTAAAACCTATATTTTTATGTGAAAAGAACATGCATGTGCTTCGATATCTATTTTCTATATTTAGAAAACATTGATTCGAAATTTAAATTTAAAATTTAGTAGTTTTTCTTTGTAATGAGATTTAAAATACTGATTTTAGTCTTAGTAGCTAAATTCTTTAAATTATCTTGAAGATATAATTAGATGTAATAAATCTAAATTTCTGGAAGTTGATCAACATATTTTGGGAGAACACGAGGAAAAACTATATTGAGAATTGGATATTATGAAGATTGCAAAAAAATAGTTATTTATAATAATTGTATATTATTAACATTATAATTCGTTCAAGAATAATCAAGCATGAGTTTTCTCTTTCTAAAAAAAGAAATGGACTTGCGCCCGCGCACTTCGTAGGCTTTGCAATAAAAAATATAAAACCAAGATGGCGGACTTTCACGGCAGTGTCTAGTGCCGCTGACGTCACAGGACGACGTGTCCTTGTGTCTATTATAATTGTCTAGACAGATTTTATTAAATAAAAGTATTAAGCTTGAAACAGTGTTTTAATGTCAAATATGGTCATGTATTTTTGAAGTTTTATTTACTTTATTTCAAAATAATTTTTGTTGAAAAATAAAAAAATACAAAAACAAGAAAATTAAATTATAAAATAAAATAGTACTTACCAAATAAATCAACCAAAAATCACAAGAGTCCAAATAAAAACAAAAATCGAATAGAAACCACAACACGACACAAGTCACTGTCTTTTAAAAAGAAAAAAATCTTGATGTAAAATTTAGGCCATTATATGGCAAGTCTGAAAAAAAAATAAAATTTACTACGCCCGTCTTTTCAGAGTATTTGACTAAAATGCTCGTTTAAAAAAAATAAAAAATAAAAAATATATATTTGTCTATTGTAAAAAGTATTCGAAATTCAAATTAGAATCTAGAGTTGGCCGACGCGCGGAGCGAGATCTTTATTATTCAAAAAATTGCGACGTACTGGCTGGTGCTAATAAGCTGCCAGGAAGAACGTCTTTTCTAGTGATGTAGACAATAAATACTTTTCAAAAAATCACCAACGAGCGTTTTGAGCCAAAAAATCTAACCTAACCTAACCCTGTCGGACGGGCGACTGGCGGGCGCGTAGGGGCCGCATTGCCAAATATTTTTTTTTGCATCTCGGCCGAATTATGCACTTGTATGCGACTTACGTCGTCCCTTCATTGTAGTGGTGCGACATGTACCGATTGGGCTTTTTCAAGTCGTCTCCATGTGTGCGTGACTCACACATCGATGGGAGACGAAAATTTCGTCTGTGTGCGTTCAACATAGCCCTTTGGCGATCGTTTCTTAAAATTTTCGGTGTGTTATGTAAACATGGTGATTTTTTTGGTATTAAAATATTTAGGTGTTGGTCCGAGGGTCGACGACCGTGTTTTTCGGGAAGTCTGACTAATTTAGCTAAAAGGATGGCTTTTGACAGATTGGCCTCGGTAGCAGCGTTCGGTTTATGTTCGCATGGACGTCTGCGCGAACGCTTACAGTATTGCAAACAATGTTAAAAACTTCTTGAGTTTCTGTAAACTTACTTTTGCATTTGATATTGTCGATATTTTTATCGATCCTGGCGAAACAAGACGAAATCATTCGATAAAAATACCAACACTAGCAGATACACGCACCGCTCATTGATCTTGAAACCATAGACTACGCTGTTTATAAGTTTAATTATTAATAGACCAAAACTTTATAGAAGGAGTATCGCTTACTTTTCAGTTTTTTTAATTAAAGCACTTTTTCGGGAAATGTGGCTAGAAATTTGAAACTAGCATTGCGACAAACTACGAACTAGCCGTAGCATAAAATTTATAATCGTAGACAACTTTCGAATAAGTTACGTCACTACCTAATTTTTTTTTAGTTTCTTGAATAGAGTTTATTATTTATGCTTTTTTATTATTATATTCTTCATTTATGTTAATAAAATAATTATTAACATAACTGATGAATATGATATTTATTCTAGGTTATTCTATTAGGTTTACCAGAATCGGAGGGTTCATCAATAGTTCGTCCATATTAATACTACCGCCTTAAAAAATTCTGTCATGATAACGTCAGTGCACGTCCTTATCGTGTACCGATTCAAATGTAGCTACAAATACTAAAAACAGAGTAAAATATATATTTCAAGAGTGATTTTCAGTAAACGTGATTCTTTTGTCGTTTTATAGATAATAGGAACCCTTCGAGCGCAAGTTAAACTCATACGGGCTGGTCTTTTTGTTTTAGTTCGTATTTTAAAGTTTCAAATCGATTTTCATAAAGTTAATGTAGGACCTTTGAAGGTCAATGATATCTAATCTGTCATACAAACTAAAACTCATCAATATCTAATTAAAATTGACGGAGTAATCGCGTAAAAAACACATAAAAAAATCAGTCTAGTGCAAGTTGGACTCACGCACGAAGGGTACGGTATATGTAACAGCGGATAAAAAATCACATTCGTTGTATGAGAGCACCCTATATTTATTTATTTTATTCTGTTTTTAGTTTATTTTGTTATAGCGGAAACATTAATACAACATCAGTGAAAATTTCAACTTTTTAACTATTACGGTTTACGAGATACAGCATGGTGACAAACAGACTGACAGCGGAGTCTCAGTAAAAGGGTTTTTACCTTGTAGTACGGAACCCTAAATAACTAAAAAACATATAGACAAATTGAGAACCGCCTCCTTTTTAAAATCACTAAAAAATAAACCTTAAAGACAGGCATACATACACGTTTACTTGTGGGAAACACATAACCTTTGTTTGTAGTGGAGTAATTATGTTAAAGTTTTATTCAAACCAAGTGTAGTTGAAAAATATAATAATCATTCGTCATTGCAAGGTTAGAATATTTATCAGTTTACGCTAACAGTCATTTTTAGATTAGCTCTTACATTCGCCTTAGTGGTCTAATTAAGTCGGTTTCCGAATATTTTGTCTTTTTTATAGAATAAGGGAGCGAACAAGCACCCAGCTCTCCTAATGGTAAGAGACAACCCTGGTCTATAGACACCATAGTTATTATAGGTGCGTCACTGTCCTGTTGCCGGGGTTGTTAGGTCTGGTGTGCAAGTTTAACGCAGATGGTCCCGGGTTCAATTCCGGGTAGGGCAACTAATTCTATGAGTTTTTTTGAATTTATCTAAATAACATATTGTTTGTATTGGATTTGTGCCCGGTATGGCGTAGGACTTGCCAACTGTCATATCATTGGACTAATCGCGGATAAATAAATATGTACCCCAACCCCTTCAGGATTATGGGCGTGAAGATATTTATTTTTATACTTTTAACTCTTATAACTAGATGTTTCCATGGCTTCGACCGGTTAATACTTACTAACAAATATATTTTTATATTTAGGTTGTAAGTACAAAGTCTCATGTTACTATCTTTAACAATGATGAACTTCAATACAAAGGACCATCATTACTTAGAGTCTATTTTCGCAATAAAAGTAATACTATATATTTTTCCAAAGTATCTATTTCTGTACTAATACTGCTGTTTCTCTAATCAACGAGTTCAGTAAAAACAAAACCGGCCAAGAGTGGGTCAGACTTACGCTCGAAGGGTTCCGTACCATCTATAAAAACGTCAAAAATATCACTTTTGTTGTAACTATTACGGTTTATGAGATACAGCCTAGAAAAAAGTGTAGGTAGTAATATGATTTCCTTTTTATCCTACGGATCCCTAAAAATTGGCTATCACGGCAAACTTTGTACCGTCTGCTCGTACAGGTATGTAATAGATCTTGGTCTATTCTCAGATCTATTCGGTATGCACACAAAATTTCATGAGAATTGGTCGAGCCATTTCAGAGGAGTTCAACCACAAACACTGAGACATTAGGTACTGTACGGAAATAAAATTAATATTTTGACGTAACCCTTTTTCGAACCCTTAAATAAAAATAATATCGTATGCACATCGACTGAACGAACGGATACATCGATTGTTGATCCATAGATAGATTTTATTTTAGGGATGTTAAAAATTTCTTTATATTCTCGTGGAGCCCCCATTGTGCTATTTTGAGTATAGCTTCAATTTTACTAGGCTTGAGTTCCAACAGCACTTACCCTGACTGCAAGAAAAAATAAAACTAGACCGATACCACAATTTGGGCAAACCATAAGTGGTTCACTTAATCTGACTACCTAAATCCAATAGAATATTCCAGTAATCATAATTAACATATTGTAATATATATTCCGTAGGCACAGGGCAAAAACAGGACGCTATTACTAAGACTTTGCTATCCGTCTGTTCGTCTGTCTGTCACCAGCCGTAACTCGTGAACCTAATAGCATGAATAGCTGTAATGTTATCAATTCCGCAGATTATACATTTCGGTTGCCGCTATAACAACAGAATAAAATAGTTATTTAAAAGGGTCTCCCATACAACAAATGTGATTTATTTTTGCGGATTTCACATATTTATGAAACCGTTCGTGCCTATGTTCAACTCGCACATGGCCGTTTTTTTTATTTTGAATATTTTACAAGCATATTTTCAATTTATCTTTTAAATCTTAACATCAAAAGTTTCAAAACGTCAAACTCAAAAAAAATTAATTAATTTTGACAGAATACTATAAAGGAATAGCTCTAAAATCTTAGTAAAATATAGTTAAAAAATGAATAGGAAACCGTGTCATAGACAAAAGTTTCTTTAGGTTCGTCTATTATTTGCCTTTCCATAAAAAACAAGGAATTTAAGCACTTTAATGTTTGTGCCTTATTAAAAAAACTGAAGGTATGTGTTTTATTTTTTAATAAATCGGCCCACAAACCTTCGCAAGTCACTCTTCCGCGACATATTCGCTCAGCTACCCCTATAGATAGAAACAACAAAAAACTTTGTAAAAAAGGCCATCTCCGAACACGGTTAATAAACCTTATACCTAATTTATCTGCCCTCATACTTCAATAAGCTGAACGCACTATTTATGGGACGAAAAAATTTAAAACAAATTAGAGCAAAAAAATATCGATAAAGGTCGCCAGGACTCGGTTGCCCAACCCTAAAAATAGTACAAAAAGGTTATAGAACTATCCGACGCGTCTGACCGAACTCAAACTTTAGTGGGTTAGGACTATCTACAGGTTGATCTGTTTTTTTATATATATGTTGGCAATAATTTACAAAACATTAAAGTGTTACTTTTTTTGGTGTGCCCGTACCCAAAGGGTAAAAAACGAAACCCTATTACAAAGACTCTGTTGCTCTTCTCTCTATCTGACCGTTTGTCTGTCTGTCTATCACTAGGCTGTATCTCATAAACCATGATAGCTAGACACTTGATATTTTCACAGATGATGTATTTATGTTGCCGCTATAACAACAAATACTAAAAACAGAATATAGTAAATATATAAGGGGTGCTCCTGTACAATAATTGTGATTTTTTGCCGTTTTTATGGATGATGGTGATAGTTAGGCAGTTGTAGCTAATCACCTACAACGTCTATGGTGTCTATAGGCCGAGGATGTCTCTTACCATCAGGAGAGCCATGTACTTGTGCGCTGTCTTATCCCATAACCTAACCGGAATAGAGCGATTATAAGCACTGATATTATAAAAACAAGAAATAGCAGAAAATATGTTATCATATAATTGTATAATCTGATCATGGTATCGTATTAAAAAGACAAATGTTTTACTTCCACGTTAGAAAACCAATAATAAAATAAAAAAAACGATTTTTGTAATTAAAAAAAATACATCAGTATAAGGAAACCATATAATCACGTTTAGGAATCAATAATGATAATTTTAAAATAAAAACAAAGATTTTAAAATAAAAAAATAAATTAAAGCCACGTTATCAGTATGATTAGAAACTGTGTTTCATCTAAATTGATTTAGTAAAGTTAAGGATTTGCACTAAACCACTAATAGTCAACCATGCACTAATAGCAGCATTAATAACTGATCGGGCAATATGTTTTTAAACATCAAAAAAGCTTTTCCAATAATTAATCTACTTTTAGACTTTTAATTAATTAGCGTGCGGTGAGTGGTTCCGCGCGTCTGATAGAAATTACATTAATCCATTACGTGTCTAATATTGAATCAAACCAGTCAACCCGTATGTCAATTACAAATGGATGCTGCAGTTTTAAAAAACTTCACTGAGCTGTTTAAAAAGTATTTTATTTGGGGACACACTGTATAGAGACGTATCATATGAATAGGAGCATGACTTGAAAAGAGTTTTAGCCTCCTTTTGCTCCCCTAAGTGGAATGTTAGACAAGTGACTACCTACCAGGTAGCTCGAAAAAGACATTCTCGATTTTGAAGCGGTCAACCTGTTATAGGTTTTCTCAGTTTATCTGCATAATAATATCTGAGAATAGGTTTAGCCAATATGGCGACAACCTTGTCACATCATAGGACCTAATATCGTCGGATAATTATTGGTGAATATGTAACTCTGCCTACCATATCAGGGATACAGGCATGACGATATTTATTTATTATTATTAAAAGCTTTTATTTAACTAACAATGTATGTATGTAAGTATGTATGTTCGGGTGGAATCTTAGAACTCAATTTTGAAATAGATATCTTCAACCGATTGAGCTGAAATTTTGTACATGTTTAGTTTTGAATGACAATGTACGATAAGGTACGTGACGTCATTCTAAATCCAATATGGCAAACCAACCAAGATGGCGGCATATAATAGTTAATTTTAAAGCACTTCTACAATATAGGTATCAAATGAAAGGGCTCCTGAAGTACATAGGCTACTTTTAACTGGCTATATAAAAGAGGGTATGTTTTTACGCAATAAGTATTACAAGTCGGAAAAATTCTGCTCTTTTAAATAATTCACTCGAATGAAGCCTTTTATGCATACAAAATTTTAAGAAAATGCAAAAAATAACACAAAATAAAGTACTATAGAATACATACCTAACTGAAATGAATGTGGAGGGAGCTCGGCAAGTTTTGTAGGAATCATGTCACTGGGTACTCGATACACTCTGCCTAGTGCGAAACGGACCTAGCGTGAAGATATGTATATATGTATGCGATAAAACATTAAATGGAATTTATTCTAAGTTCATTGGCATTGAAAATTTTCCATTACTTAATAGCTTATAATGTCCAAAATCAACAAAAACATAGGTATTTTTTTGCTCTTAATGTTGTTACTCACATTTAATTTTACGTAGGTAAAGTGTATATAAAAATTTCGTGTCACAGTGTTAGTTGTAATTCTCAACGGTCAAATTGATTTTGATGAAATTTGATGTACATTTAGCAGGTCTGATAATAGGTTGTGGGAACAAGGGTGGTTCACTTGACGTTTGCCAATTATATGGCAAAATAAACATTTTGTAGGTAAGCTAGTAAAAGTATAAATATACTTTAGACTGATATTAAAATTTATAAGGTCTATAATCATTGATTCTTTACCGACTTTAAGTGACGAGTGTTTCAATACGATTTAAAGTTTTATGTTTTCGCTATTACATTATCAGCTATATGTAATAACATGATTATTAAATAATAAAACTATTAAAAAAACTGCAGAAGAGTGGTTTCTATACATTGAAGATATTTAAACAAAAATAGATCATGGTGGCTGAAAAGAGGCAATAGAGCACACATTTTTGATTTTGTTAGAATTTTTTGTCTGTTTGTCTATGTGTATCTGAGGTAGGTTATAGGCTACTTTTTATCACGTTTACTTAAGGAGATTTCATGGGGTAGGGGATAGAGTCAAAATCTAAATTTGGCTATAATTCATGAACGCGCAGTCCGATTTCATTTATAATTTTTTTCCTAGATAGAACCTGAATTAAACTAGTTTCGAATAACATACCCTTGAAGATGCTATGAAAATCGAAACCGGTCAGCTAATTACTACATATTATAAAACAAAGTCACTTTCTCTGTCTGTCCCTATGTATGCTTAAATCTTTAAAACTAAGCAACGAGTTTTGATGCGTTTTTTTATAGATGGAGTGATTCAAGAGGAAGGTATACCCGTGCGAAGCCGGGGGGGTTGCTAGTATATAAATAAAAAAGTATATTAGTGAAAATGTATAAAATTTAATTGTCACATGACAATTGATTGTAGTGTGACAAAATGCAGACAGAGTCGTGGGTAAGTATATGAATATATTTCGATGACTATTTTTTTGTATGAAAGGTCATGTTTTAGAGGATTTCTCATTAAAACTTTATATATTAATGGGTTTTTGAGTTTTACCTAATAATGAGTATTTTTTTATATCTCTGATGACATGATAATAATTAAAGTTTGGTTTTTTGCAGTTTTACCGCGTTTAAATTCCGTTTCAATTGAGGATTTGTAATTTTTGCATGTGTCCAAAAAAATTATGTAAATTATTACCAGCTTCTTGATAGCATTGAAAGGCAAATAACCTCAAAGAATTACCTTTTATTAAGAAATAAAAAAAATATCGTCATGCCTATATCCCCGAAGGAGTAGACAGAGGTGCATATATGCACCCACGATTAGCCGACGGTTTTGAGTCGCTTGATGTGACAGGTGGCAAGTTTTTCAGATAAGCTGCTAAAAACCAAGAAAAAAATTGCCCCATTCGGAAATTGAATCTGGGACCTCTTGCATCAAAATCGGACATCGACTACCCTGGACTATAGAAATCCTATCCATATTATTAAGATACTAACATAAATAAAGTCACCAGGCTTTTAACGTAAGCAAACTAACGGTTACCCTGACATTGAAACCGGAATACAACAGTTGAGAATAGAGAAACCATAGAAATAGGCAAAGTATTTGTATCAATTTTGATAAGAGAAAACAATTTTGCCTTATCTTTAAAACAAAAGAGGATTTTTTTGCAATAAAGTCTAAACATCTTTGAGTGTTTGGGGATCGTATATAAAAAGATTTCAGTTTTAAAAATGTTTTTTTTTTGCAGAAAGCTAACTTTACATCATATATATAAACAAACCAGGTTTTCTTTTAAATGAGTTAACGCGTTTTAAAGTATTCGGGGAACATATATAAAGATTCCTACCTTTTTTGAAAATCTTTTTGTAGTAGGTTAAAATAAGGACAAAAATTAATCATACTATATGAAACGTACATCCTCATATATGAATGTTAGGGAACACATATTCAGGTACCTACAGGTATTGAAAGTCTTTTTTGTAGTAGGTTAAAAAAGGTCAAAAATTAATCATGCTCTATATAAAGTACATGTATATTACGTATAACTATATATAGAGATATGTAGAGTTGCGTGTGCGCTTAGACGATAGCGCAGGGTTGTCGGCCGAGCGCCCTTGTTAGAAAAAGGACGATTCGACATATAACTACACTAAAGTAGTCATACACTATTCATGCAGATGTGCCAGTCAGGTCATTTAAAGTTCACATTAACAAAAACATTTATGACTATTGCTTTGGTTAGAACATTTATGATGACTATACTTACTACACTGATTGTTGGGAATTAAAATTATTAAAATTAAAAATAAATAATTATCGCCATGGTGGAAGCTCTGTTGCCATACGCAAACAATCTAATCCCGGGCATAATTATATTTTTCAGATAACCTGAAAAGACTCATTAGTACAAGCTGACCTAACCAAGATTCGAAACCGGGACGTTGTGTGTCAAAACCGGACAACGACTTATGTTATTTTTTATATTTAACTGAAAAAAAATATCGTTAGCTCATATCTCCGAGAAGGCAGAGGTACATATGTAGAATTAAAGTGAATTTAAAAATGCTATTTGTGATAAATTAGCAAGAAAGTTTTTAAAATATTGTAGAATATCTTGATATAACTCTTAGGTGTTCCGTGACAAACGATTAATGGTTTTAATCAAATTTGTGGATTAGCCTTTTGAGTACATAATTGCAACGAAAGTATATATTTATGGTAAAATGGTAAAATCGTATAATACAGAAATTTGAGTTTAGTCACTTTTATTCTAATGGTGCGTAATGTACCCACGGCTACCCGTCGGTATTAGGTTTTATGATATGATTTTTTATTTCTTACTATGTTATAATTTAACTTATGTTCTAATAGATAATGTTTTGTTTTTTATCATTAAGTAATTCGTGGTTCTTCTGTGGGCCATTCTTTGACAGCAAAGCGCACGACACTCACACAGACATGCGCAGGCGCAGGTTTGTAGTGTGTAGACACCTTTTGTTTTGGGACACTGGCCACTTGGATTAGATTCAGAAATCTTAGGTTTTATTTAAAAATGATCTCATGCACCTTAAATGGCTAGGTTTCACTTAATACGACACAACAACGTTGAATGTTGATAGGTACGTTCGAATTATAAATATAGTGACGTCATAGATTCTAAATCATTTTTTATTATATATTTTTGCCTCTTCTTCTATAAAAAAATCTATGAAGATACGATATATTACGATCATCTTTGATTATAAATTTTATAGAAAAAAAATGCAGAGCTTAAAAAATCTGTACACATAAGAAATCACGTTTGTAGATTATTCTGGAATTGCCTTAATAATGTTATTACGCCTTTAACCTCCAATGGGTTAACAGAGGTATATATGCACCTACAATTAGTCAAAATTATTAAGTCCGTCATCATATCGAGCACAAATCCATTGCCATCATCACCATTCACATCATCTCAGCCATAGGACGTCAACTGCTGAACATAGCCCTCCCCAAACGACTTCCAATTGAACCTATCAAGGGCGGCCTGCATCCAATGGGTTCCTGCAATCTGTATAGCGTTGCTCTATCTGGTTGGTGGATACCTTGCTTGCCGGTCCATGGTCTCTACTCTAGAACCTACTTGCCTTGTTTCAGACTTGTTTTAGCCATACATCTGCAACATCTATGGTGTCTATAGGCCATAGTTATCTTTTACCATCAGAAGAGCTTGTTCGCTGTCTTATCCCGTAAGAAAGATACACAAAACTTATAAAACCCCTCTTTTTTATCGGGGATTAAAAAACACTTGAAGTTGTG
>DVZL01005841.1:0-11773 GCA_018236625.1 Lasaia peninsularis
GAATCGAACCCGAGCCTCGCGGTTAGTCGATGCGGTTAGGCGTGTACGCTAGCCACTCGGCCAACGAGGCGGTCAAATTTTATATTTTATAATTATATATCTATCCACATGAATATTTATTTTGTATCATTGTATTTATGTTCAAAGAATAAAATAGTTAACACGTAACACGACATTCATTGACTGTCAGGCGGTACGAAGTTCGCCGGATCAGCTAGTATTATATATAAATAGAGTTCTGCGAGAACTCATCTGTATCGATTATTTATGTGGCTATAACATTAACAGTAGTCGCCATTGTTATTCCTGTTAAAAGCGCAAGATATAGGTATGAAAGCAAGAGGCTTAATCTCTCTCTCAGCCTGAGATTGGCTCAGTACCAATTCATGTTTAGTTTTTAATGACAAATGAATGAAAGATAGGAAATACATGCCGTATTTCCTATCTTCAGTAAACTTACAACGCAATTTTTTTAGATTGTAAATAAGCTCTTTAATTTCATATCCAACACGCCATAATTGCAAATTATTTTTTAGAGATGACGATGATGTCGTATATCCTATAACCAGCGGACGATCAAGCCGCTTCCAACGACACCTCAATTGCCAAATTATGATAAGTGGTTTCGAAGTTGTGAAATAACAGATGAACATACATACAAACATACATATACAATAAATAATATAAAAATACACCGGCCAAAATCATAACACTTTGCTTCACCGTAGTCGGTTAAAAATCGTCTTCATTTTATTCAATAATCTAATATTATATAATTTTCTTGACACTTTTTAGGGTTCTGTACCCAAAGTGTAATAACGGAACCCTATTACTAAGACTCCGCTGTCTGTCTGTTTGTCTGTATGTCGTGAACTATGATAGCTAGACAGTTTAAATTCTTACAGATTATATATTTCTGTTGTCGCTATAACAAGAAATACTAAAAATGGAATAAATTAATTATACAAAAGTTGGTCACATAAAACATACTTGATTTTTTTGCCGTGTTTATAGATTACGGAACCCTCCGCAACCGGGATTTTTTATATTTTTGTTCATATTAAAAAAGTGCTCAAGTAAAAGTTGTAAAAATTATTTGGGGCTAGATTTGAAGCATGAGTTATGCTTCAAAATAAGAATGAACATCGAAAACGAATGGACATAGTAATCATATAAAGAACTATCATACAAATAAAATACGAAATAAGTTAAAGAAAAAAAGTTTTTTTTTAAAAGTTAATTGGAACGCTTTAAAAAGAAGAAAAAATGACGTCACATTATTTTTCGAGTTGTGCTTAACTAAACCTTTCATTTGATATTCATATTGTTGAAGAGCATTAAATTCAACTATCCTACCATCTTTGTTCGTCCGCCATATTGGATTTAGAATGACATCCAAACTTAACGTTTATACAAAATTTCAGCTCAATCGAATGAAGATATCTATTACAAAATTGAGTTCTAAGATTCCACCCGAACGTATATACTTACAAACATACATTGCAAGTTAAATAAAAGCTTTAAAAAAGCCGAAAAACTCTTTTTAGAAGTCGATTATAAAGTACTACTCGACACTGTATTAATACGATTGTATGGTCCTTCTATAAACTTCAACATTTTAATTCTTTCAAAAGAATAAATTCACGCTTTTCTAGTATTATTCATAAAAGTTATAAAACTTGTTCCCATTTAAAAATGTACTTTTGAGACGAGAATTATTCACAAGGAGTTAGCTATTACTCTTTAATAAAACTTAGTCTTTTCTTAATTAGTTTTTATTGAAAGGTCGAAGTTAGAGTACGTGGTAGAAGCGATCGAATATGCATGGTCTTGGATTCGAATCTCGATAGGGAAAAATATTTTTGAGAAGAACATATGTGTATTGTATATTTGTATATTTCTGGGTCTGAATAAAGAAACAGAGAACTTCTTCAACTTAGAATCGGGATCCAAAAATGAGTCTCATGTAATAAATAGTAGGTATTAAATGAATTCAGTAGAATGAGATATTAGTTAGTATTAACACTAATAACAAAACTAAAAACTTGAAAAACAAATTATATATTTTTTATGTGAAATAATTTTCCATACAAATAAATAACTTTGAGTGTATGTAAGTATGTATTGAAATAACCGTTTTTTACAAAATATGTATGTTTACAAGAGTGCGCATACCGAAATAACATTTTTTAGAATTTTTCTCCGTCTTTTGTCTGTCTGTTTGTACCCGCTAATCTCTGAAACGGCTGGACCAATTTTGACGAGACTTAATAAGGAACGGCTTAGGCTAATTTTATTTTAGAAAAGTATAAAATAAAATAATCAAACAAAAAGGCACATCTAGTAAATAGGTAAATAAAATAGGTACATAAACTATACATAAACTGTAGTATCTTTGCTAATCGTGAGTGTTCTAGTATATCTACTGGACTTACAAGTCGTGGATATACTACATACCTACCCCTTTGGGGATAATAGGCGTAAAGGTACTAAACTGTAGTATAATATTATACTTTTCCTGCTGATTACGAGATAATAGATATCTCTGGCTTTAATTTTGGGAATTTCAAGTTCCACTAATAAAATTTGTCTCCAGTGACTTGATTAATACAACAAGCTAACAGGCGGCCTCTAAAATATTTTACGAAACCATTCCACAGAGCTTCAAAACTATTTCTAGAAACTTCGGCATCCAAATGACGATGGAGCAATCGTAATGAAACTTTTAAATTTATTCAAACACTTGAAAGATATTTCAATTTTGTTATTCTTAGTAGCATTAACAGTTAAAGCTTAGATATGTCTAGGATCACTGAGACAGTTTTTTAGGATTCCGTACGTCAAAGTAAATAGTTATAATAGGATTTTTCCATCCGTCCGGTTGTTTGTCAAGACCCTTTTTCTCAAGAAATTTAAACTAGCTTTTTTCCCGCTGCTCCACCCGCGTTAATTATTTTAATAACTTTCCAAGAGCAGAATTATTTCCAACTTATAATATTTATTGCGTAAAAACATCCCCTCTTTTTAATGTAGTCGGTTAAATAGTAGCCTATGTGTTATTTTCATGTAATGTAATATTATATTACTGTAAAGTGTCATCAAAATCCGACCAGTAGTTCGTGAAAGAATAACAAATATCCATACATACATCCGTCCATACTTACAAACTACCGCGTTTATAAAATTAGTAGTTATTAGTAATATTTTCTCGTATTGGTCTGGGTCCTCTGTGTAGAATATACCATCTGCCTTTCGCCAAGCAGCTCGTAAAAGGCGAGTATAGGTTAACTGGTTCACTACCAGCAAGACCATTGGTTGAAGAATGCTATTCAGCAACAGTACTTGCCCGGGTAGGGATCCACATTCCACGGCCTTACCTATTCCTGCCATCTTAATGACACTGTCATGATCCGGTCCGGAGGGTGGGGTAGTCTTGCATATAACAGCCAAACCACAGACAGTGATGCAACTACAACATCTATGGTTTCTATGGGCCTCGGCTGTCTCTTACTATGAGGAGACCCGTGTGTTTGTTCGCTGTCTTATACTATAAAAAAATAGTAGGATTAAAATTCGTCGATGTTCTAGTATATCTACTAGACTTACGAGTCTTGGATATACTAGCACACCTCTGTCTTCTCTTTCAGGGGTAATAGGCGTGAAGGTATTTTTTTCTTTTTTTATAAAATACCATTGATTAAATATGATAAAGACACAAATGTACTTTATAATACTTATGAAATATGAATTACACTAGAATGAACGTGAAATATGTCTGGATTAGCTCAAACGCCCCAGTTATTGCTTGTTTATTCTAGATTAAATGAAGTTAGGAAGTTTATGCTAATGGCTGCGTTCATAAATATCCCAAAGGAATAACTGAAATATAACTCAACTAGTATGTATATTATTACCAGCATTAACATTAACATACATTTCTGAACGCATGCATAAATTTCAATCATTAGTTACATACAGTATTTGACATGTCGGACAACAAATGTTTGACATGTACTTAAGAAATGATAAGTATTGAAAATTATTCATCTTTCATAATGATGTATTCATCGAGTTTCCATTGTTTTTGATGTATTCTGATATTTAATATTGATTACTATTATACTCATACAAAGACAAGGCTGAATAGCGATGCCACCTCTTTGATCATTGGCCTAAATGATGTCTATTGTCAGTATGATGGTTAGATGTACGCGAACCTTTTAAACAGTGATTTGTTCTTTTTTTAAAATTACTTAGCGCCCTAGGGCTTTTCCAGCTACATTGTTACCCTAGAGCGCTAATTGGTCACTTATAAGTCCCGTTCGGGGTTATAATAACCTACCTACCGAACATGAGAGATGTAAAAGCAGATTATACACTGGGCGTAGAGTATCCAGAGTAAATATTATGATTGAAATTTCACATTCCCAACGGTTTATTGTCTAATCAATACCCCAGATTTGTGAGATGATTGGTATTGCTATCTGGTAGCTAGGACTTACCGAACTATTTATTAGCTTTTAACATTTAACCTATGTCATTTTTATTGGAATAAAACTGTTTCGCATATTTTTATATAATTTATTTTAACATATGACAACAGATATACAATGTGAATGTTGATGAATGACGATAACCGGGGAGACCTATATAGACATCCTACGACCAAATAGCTTGAGTATTACCCGAGGGTGGTGTCAATAGTCTCCGAAACTGGAGTGTTTGTATAAAGGGAGTAATGAATGTGATGACTAAGCAAATAGGTAGGTAATCTTGACACTTAGTACTCAAATCCTTCTCCCCATCCCGCAAGAGATCTAGCGTAAATATATGTGTGTATGTCCTTATTTTTTGTACTACTTTGTTGCTTTTTTAAAAATATATTATAATAATTATTACGTAAAAACATACTCCCCTTAGCCTATGTTTTATTCATATGTATAAGCTACATTACTGTTAAGTTTCATCTAAATCTGTCCAGCAGTTTTTTGTGAAAGTGTAACAAATATGTATGTATGCCTAACAAATATACATCTATACTTATGGACTTTTGTATTTATAATATTAATATAATTTTCTTATATTAATTTTGTATGTAATAAATAATTAAACAAAATAATTTAACAATTTTATTTCTACGACTCTACAATAAGTTATCAAATAACTCTTGTAATGTCACATAGACCCTTCACAAAACGGTCCAATGCTCCAACTTCACCCCAGAATAATGCTCCAACTTCACCCTAGAGTAATAATACTTCAACTTCACCCTAGAGTAAAGCCTGAAATCGCCAACAATAAACGATAATGAACACAAATTAAGAATTCATTGTTCACTCCGACAATATGCTCTAACATTTGTGAACGAAGGCTTTTGTTTTACAACACATCTGAGAGACAAAGTTACGTGAAATTTTTGACTAAATGTTTTGTTTCATTTAATAAAGACATTCAAGTTTCATTTGTGTATTAGACAAGCTGTACCCGCGACTTTGCCCACTATTTTTGTGACCTGTTGGCAACCGTTTTTAATAGCTTTTATTTAACTTGCACTGCATGTATGTAAGTATGTATGTTCGGGTGGAATTTAAGAATACAATTTTGAAGTAGATATCTTCACCGGATTTAGCTGAAACTTTGTTATGTATTGTAGTTTGGATGACAATGCACGATAAGGTACATGACGTCATTCTAAATCCAATATGGGGGACCAACCAAGATGGTTGTTTTGTTTGTTTGACGAGTGTTAGTCAACGACAATAATACAGTACTTGGGTGACCGAGCGTTGCTCGTTATTTTTTTAGTACATCATGTTTTTTTTGGAATAATATCACTACGCAAATTACTTGCTGATGAAATATTAAGTGATTGAGCTACCGTAACCAGACAACCTCTCTTATTATTAAAAATATCTTAGCAACAAAACTCTAGTAAGCCTATAATATATTATTGAAAACGGACATAAAACGACATTTTCTGAAAGTAAAACCTAGCTAGATTAATGTATCGCCCTCGAAACCCCCTAAATACAAAATTTCTAGAAAATTCGGAGATCGTTAATATATACAATATACATATATGTATAATATATACAAAAATTGCTCGTTTAAAGGTATCAGATAGAAGTACGTTTATAGATACTAGAATTTAGTAAACACCCAGATCCTGATTAACAGACACCTTCATTGACACAAATGCCTGCCCCGTCGGAAATCGAACTCAAGCCTCGCGGTTGGTTTGTAGAGTTAGGCGTGCACGCTAACAGAATAGGAGAATATGTGACATGAAACTGCGAAAATTAACTTCAATTTCATTATCATATTATAGTCTAGAGATAAATTGCTTTGTTTGTTTTTGTTCATACTTCAAAAGTGCTGAGCCAATTGCTAATTATTATATTTACTTCTGAAGTTAGGCCTTATCATACAAAAACAAGAATAATGAATATCCATTTGAAACTAAAAAAGTAATCGTGTGAGAAACATACAAAAAAAAACATACAGAATAATCGATATTTTTTTAATTTTTATTCGTTTTAATTATATCTTTATTTAAATTCGTTCCATTTATTTATACTGACGGAATTTTATTTTATTCATTATCGTTTTATTATTGTTAATTTATTGTTTTATCATTGTTAATTTATTGTTTTATTATTGTTAATTTATTTGAACATTTTTTTTGGAATTGTATTTGACATAATTTACAATGTATTTCTTTTTTCTGTAGGGCTTCCAGGAACAGTTTTCTCACAAAAACAAGAAACTCAAAAAAAAGAGAGAAGAAACAATCTGATTTGGTTTTGAACCTGGGTTTAAATGAGTATTAAAGCGCGCGATTCCCCAACTGAGCTATTCTAATTTTGCAAATATTGCCGAAATTTAGCTTTGTATTGTAATGATATAGGTTTTTATTCCATGAAAACACGATTAATAAAATAAACCTGAAAATAAAACCTAGCTAGATTGATTTATCGCCCCCGAAACCCCCTACATACAAAATTTCAAGAAAATCGTTCGAGCCGTATTCGAAATCGCTGATATAATATATATAATATATACAAGAATTGCTCGTTTGAAGGTATTAGATAGATAAATATGCTTGGCGACATCTATTGGATGTTGGTGAACAACCTAATGAAAAAAATTATGGAAACCTTCTTAAATATTTGCTTGATTCTGTTTTTTTGCTTTCCGCATCCAAAAGGTAAAAGCGTCCGTCTGTCAGTCACCAGGCTGTATCTCATAAAGAGTGATAACTAGAAAGTTGGAATATTCACATATGTTTATTTGTTGTCGCAATAGCAACAAATACTAAAAATGTGCAACAATTTTTATAGATGGTATGGAACCTTTCGTGCGTGAGTCCCACTCGCACTTAACTAATTTTTCCCCTATCACATAAAAATATGAAAATTAACACCAAAATTCCTCTTCCACTGTTCGTAGAATAGTTTTAATAACAAACTTGAAGATATAAATATTTGTTTTGCCCGACGGCTGTGGAAGAGGAGTTGATTCTCAGGGGGGGAGGGAAAAGTATGAATAAAACCAACTTGGATATTATATGGATCGTTCTCTCTTGAGGTTTCAACAGCGATTTTCCGATTGTTGCGTTTGTTTTTAAAGGTCTTCCGATGTTTATTATTCTATCATTTCTAAAGTACACATATCTAATATTAGCAAACAATGGTGGTAATTCTGTTACGCGTAAAGTTAACTATACAAATAAAAAAGGAGTGTCTGTATGTAATATTAAACTCTTTTTACTGAATGCATATATAATACATATAACAAAATAACATTTTTGACAATTTTGTCTCATTGTCTGTCTATCTGTTGATTCTATCCGATCTCTGGAATGGCTGAACTTTCACTGATAGCTGATTTACTAAGAAGTAGCATATATTACTTTTATTTTAGATCGCCTCGTTGGTTGAGGGGTTAGTGTGCATGTCTCGTCTATCAACTAGCCGCGAGGCTTGGGTTTTATTCCCGATGGGGACAAACGTTTGCGTGATGAGTATTAATGTTTGTGTTTAAGAGTCTGGCTTATTAAATTTATTCTGGTATCTATTAAGTATTTTTATTAATTAGTATCGTTGTTTAGAGCGCCTCGGTGTCCTAGAGGTACGTGCTTCGGACTTCCACTCAGGTAGTCCAAGTTCGAACCTCGCCATGTACCAATCAGTTTTTCTAACTTATTTTCATTTTCTGAGTGCTTTTACAGTGCAGGAAAACATCGTGAGAAAACCCCGATTCATTGAATTCGACCTAATCTAGGTTTGGGCCTAGTTACCCTTCTGGGTTGCAGAGATCAGGATGGTAGTTGGCGTAAAAACTGGTGTCCTTTTCAAATCCCCTAGATTAGGCAGCCGACCCCACAATATCATCTAATATAATACGAGATAAGCTAAAGAAGTATCGTTGTTTAACATCCGTAATATAAAAATTTATTGGCTTACTTTGGGATTCAATCATTTTGTGTAATTAGTAAAGTAATAATTATTTATTTTAGAAATTCAAACGCAGACGAAGTCACGAGCACGTGAGCATAAACAAACACCCAAGAAGCTTTTACAAAACACCATCATGAAACCAGAGAAACAAAAGCTTTTTGTAGAGCTTTCGAAATTGTAACAACGTAAGATTTTTTTAAAAATAAATGTTTAAACTTTGGCAACGGTAGTCAAATACCATTTTGTGATTTGGTAAGTCCATTTATTCTTGCTACAGATTGGATATCCATTTTATGAACCGACATTAAAAAAAGAAGAAGCTTACTATTCTTAGAGTTCCGTAGCCTAAGGGTAAAAATGAAACTTCCCTGTTTGTCTGTCTATCTGTCTGTCACCAGGCTATATCTCTTAAAACATGATGGTTACAAATTTTTCATACATGATGTATTTCTGTTGCCGCGATAACAACAAGTACAAAAATAGAATTTAAATATATAAAGGGTGCTCTCATAAAACAAACGTGATTTTGTAGATACGTCTTTATAGATACGTTTTCAAAGAGTTCCGTACACCTTTGTGCGCGGGTTCTTTTATAAACGTTGATAGTAAATAATATACAATAGCAAAGTATTTTATATGATGTATTTCTGTATTCGCTAGATGGTATTTACTGAACATTGTATGAATGAAACAATATGAAATCATAATGGATCCGAAGCTGAATCCCCACGGGTATCGCATAAAATAGGGATGTACTCGTAAAACCCGTATTGAGAACAAAAGCGATTCAGATTAATTCCACAGAAAATGCTGTGAAATTCTCCAACGATCTTCATTTCTATTATAAAATCTTACACATACATACCTTCACGCCTGATCACTTGCGGGGTAGACAGAGAGTGTTGACTGCTGAATGTCACGATCACATGTCTAGTTTCCTCCACATTTATTCTCTTCATAAAACACGCTGGTTTCGTAAACATTTGAGACCACCTTCGGATAATAGATGAGTGATTTAAATATATATACCACATATCTTTATACCAGGTCCCTTGCAGGGCAAGCAGTAAGTATGAGGAAAATATGACCGTCTCGTTGGTCGAGTAGCTAAGGCACACGTCTAACCGCATCGACTAACCGCGAGACTCGGGTTCGATTCCCGAAGGGTCCTGCCCCCTTTGCACATACGGTCTAACAGCCCGACCACAGAGAGTGACGCACCTACAACATCTATGGTCTAAAGGGCACGGTTGACTCTTATCATCAGGAGACCCATGTGCCTGTTCGCTGTCTTAGCCTATAAATAAATGTCATTTTACATAAGACAGTCTTAAGTTACGTCAGTGCAATTGGGTATAAGATACAATTATTGATCTTACTCTCGTTAATGACATAGAAATTCATCCCGATAAATTACAAATTGACACACAAATAATGTTAGGGAAGAGCAATTTTCATCAGATAATTCTACAAAGATATATAAAGGAGTTGTCTTATTAAATGGGGAAATTAGTCTGGCCATAAATACGGTTACAATTAAAAATTAAAAAAAAAATACATTTGAATTTGGAATCTGTCATTTTTATACGAGTGTTTGTTATGTTTTCTCATTATGGCACAAATACGTTGTACAGTTCGCGCAAAACTTAAATGCGCCTCGTGCGAACTTCATTCTGTAGTCTTGCGTAGGTACATCTAGAAATACATGTAGCGCGAGCGAAACGGAGCATGAGTTTGAATAAGTGTGAGCGAGAGGGATGGTTCGCTCCCTCAGTTCCCCGCACCGATACCTTAAAACTAAGTTCTGCACAGCTACTTCAGAGGTGCATTTAAGTTTTGCGCGAACTGTACAATATATTACGATATTAAAATGAAGTGGGGTGACATAGAGAACCGAAGTGATTGCACTACACAAAGTAGGTATTGCGCCTTATGCAATTTTAAAAACTCTCCATACACTTGGTATATGTCAAATGTTTGTGTACCGGGCTATTAATAGGTACAATGAGAACAGAGAAGGATATGGCCGCCCAAGTGTTCGTACGAAAAAGGTGGTCGAAATAGTAAGGCAACGAATTCCAAGAAATCCTGCCAGAAAGCAAAAAATCCCGGGAAATGAAGATATCACCTAGAACCATGTCATGTATTTTAAGAGATGATTTTGAGCTTGCAGCTTGAAAAAACACGACTACTTGTCGCATTGATGCAGGGAGTCCCAAGAAATAAACTTGTTCGTATAAGATTTTATAGTTTATCTGAAAAACATTATTTTTGCTTTAAAAAGCTTTTGTTTAAGCTGTACTACTGTACAATTTCCTTTAAATCATTTCAGTAGTTTTTATATGAAAGAGTAACAAACACACACAAACATTTGCATTTATAATATCAGTTTTTCAGTCACCCTAGTGTGGAGCGACCATTAGTAGAACATCATATTATACGCAAGCATATCTCGCCTCTCATGTTTAATTAACGTGATTATATCAAAACTGTGCTCAGATATAATATTATTAATAAATCCATATCTGTAGAATTTGAAACGGAAACTGGCTTTTCGTGAATTCAATTTATAAAGACTTTATTCAATCTCATTTTCCAAACCTATCTCCTTCTTACTATGGGTGAAAACATTGTTAGGAAACCCGTATTTCGAATAATTCGAGCTAATCTAGGACTAGACCTAGTTTCTCTTCTGGGTTGTAGAGGTTAGATGGTAGTCGCTCTGTAAAGAAAATAACAAAATAGAATAGAAAATATTACACAAGAACCTTACAAGCGATTCTTGTGCCGCATCTAAGAATATCTAATTCTTTCAAACTAGTAATTCTTGTATATTTGTTTATACCGGCGAACTCGTAAACGACTCTAAAGATTTCACAGAAATTTGGTACCTAGGGGTTTCGAGGGGTAAAAAATGGATTTAGAAACACGACATCTATTCAATTTTGTTGGTAGTACTTGGTGTGAAATAGTACCGACTTCGGTTTCATAGACTTATCGTGAGATGGCATTTTTTTCAGAAGAATCTAAATAGCACGGGAAGCTATAATTTTTGTAAACAACTTCTTTTACCAAGTAAATATTTTTACTGTGTGACAATAATGATCTGACCATATTCAATCGAAATAAATATATATACGGGTTATATGAAAGTACTAACCTTTTTAATTTAGTCTAATATTATTTGACAATTATAGTTTGTGCTTTGTGGTACGGGGACGCGCCGATCTCAGTCAATCGGTTCGCTATTTTGAAATAAACGTCATTCGAGTTTTGAATACGCACGAATATGTTTCATTGCTTTATTAAAATCG
>DVZL01005842.1:0-11773 GCA_018236625.1 Lasaia peninsularis
CGGTTATTGGTGATTGCAAAAAGTCCATTACATTTGTGTCAAATTATTTTTTAATTTTCAATAAATTAAAAAAAATGCAATAGATTTGCTTGTTATTTTCAATAAATTAAAAGAATGCAATAGATTTGATTGTCATACGTAGATCCAAGTTTAAACAACACATTCGCAAAACTGAGATACGGAATGTTTATATCAACATTTTTGCACTGATATTTTTTTAATTTTTAGGGTTTTTAAAGAGTAAACATCAGAACCCCATTACTAAGGTTCCTCTGTCCATTTTTCTCTCTGCCTGTCTGTCACCAGGCTGTATCTCATGGACCGTGATAGCTAGACATTTGAAATTTTCACAGATAATGTATTTCTGTTGCCGTTTTTACAAGAAATACTTTCGCTCCCATACAATAAACGAGGTCTCTCCGGTACCTACATTAATCTAATTTCGCATTGTATATCTGTTTTGTCAATCTTTCATTTAAGCCGTTACGTAGGAGTACGGTAACTAACATTGTGACAAGGAAATTGTATATATTAGATTGTTAATAAAAAATAAGCTTGTCCAACTATTGTTGAAATAAATAGGGTTACTAAACTTTGGTAATTTGGAATAAAACAAAATAAATACAAAACTTAATTCAATTTAATTCATAAAATTAATTATCACATTTCAAATTAAAACTATAACTAATTAAGTACAAATAAAATTAGTAGTTTGTTAGTAGATTATTAGTTTTTCTTTTCTACTTAAAATAAAATATACAATATTTAATATATATAAAATATTATCTAGTATTTTTGTTCACCTAAAGACAGTCAAAGACATTTTTTTATATACACACTACACTGATAATGCGATGAAGAACAAAAAAACACAAAAGTAAAAAAGTTTTAATTTAAAAAAAAACGAAAAAGTGAAAAGATATTTTATATTCATATTTTACATCTCAATTCTAATAAGTAAGTAAATCTTAAAGATAAATTATTTTAATTAACTTCTGATTCACTTCTTTATTTTTTACAGTGTATATTAAAGTTGAAGCACAACAGTTTAAATAAATTTATATAAAAACAAGATACTATCATACAAGGACTTAGAACCCACTTTCGACGGACGTTGGCTTTCATTCCACCTTTTGGATATAATATTTTATGGGATAACAGTGAACAAACACAAACGGAGATAACCCTCGCCTATAGATGTCATGGACGTTATGATAGTACCAAACACTGAAATGACAGCAGAGTAGAATAGAATAACTCTTTATTATGCATAAAAAAATGATAAATCCATACCTGGCTAAGCTACCACTGATTAACTGGTGACTTATTGAACCTATGCTTGCCTCTTACGAACTACCTACTAGACATATAAATATACAAAAAAAAGGGAATAATAGTATATTAGATCTAAAATATCAAATGTTATTATTATTTCCATTTATTTAACACTTCTAAATATTTGTCATATTGTGATTTGAATACGAAGAAGACTTTGAAATGAAAAAATAATAATATTAGATATAACGGATTTTTTCATTACTAAATACTTTGTACTTTTTTATTTAAACCAAACTTAATAATTGTAATTCTTAACATTTTAAGAAAATACTGTACATATCTAACAAAAACTAAATATATGCAACCTAATATTAAAATGTATTCAGACAGGAAGTTTTCTTTTAATAAAAACTTGTTTTTTCCTTATCATTATACTTTAGGTAACACAATAAGCTATTGTTAATAACTATTCAAATATTTTTGATCACATTTTATAGGAAGTAATCTTATATTATTATATTATATCTTAAAATATACAATTTTTTAAAATTATTATATATAAAACTTTTTATAACTCGTACCGTTAACCTTCCTACATCCACACGATGGTCTTTGAGACCGACAAATTGTATTTTTATGTGACTATTTTGAATTAGAGTATGCACAATATAGTGTGATGGTATTATTCTGTAAAAAATAAAACAGTAAATGTGGTAAACTCTTCGCATTTATCAAAAAAACAGCATGTAGGTCTTCGCATCTCCAGCTGGAACGTAGTAACGTATGCTAAAGTACAGTACGTTACTACGATCCGGCCGAACTGTCGATGAAATGTCGAGGATAAGTATTATTACGCTTTTTTCAATGTCAATTTGTATAATTTTTAGGACAGTATATTTTTTCCATTCATTTATATAATACTTTACATAATATGCTTGAGTATAAATCAAGTTATTATATGAATAATACTTATAAATATGTCCATAGTTCATAGTTTATAGGCCATATCCCTTGTCACTTTTAAAATCTGTGTCTGAAGACTGTCACTTTTTATAAAATAAACTTAATGGTAAAAATAACTAATTATACGTAATTTTTGTCACTTAGTATGTTTTATTCATACCTATATATATTATATGTATATCGGTCTATCAGACCACACGCGTGAATATTAAAAATGATGAGGGTATAAGAAGATATTTTATCACTTTAAATAATTATCCATGCATTAAGGACGTTGGAGTCGGTAAGATACATTTTAATGAGTTCAAATAATAGATAACATTGTTGGCAGTTTTTAAAATTATCTTATCAACTAGATTTTGGGCGTCGCGCGAGCTGCAAGCAGCTCGCGGTTCAAGTTTGCGCGTTGTGCGAGCTGCAAGAGGCTCGCGGTTTGACCCGGTGGCCACGAGAGTTTGCGCGTTGTGCGAGCTGCAAGCAGCTCACGAGATTACTGGGTGTTCGCTGTGGTCGGTCGCCATCTTGGATTTCAAAACGGATGTCAAATTCGAAATCAGAGACCCCGATTACCACTTAAAAGACAACAAACATGCCTTGACTCGCCAAAAAAAAATTAAAAAAATAACCGCCATCTTGAAAAAAATGTCAAATCCAAAAAGTACTACTGACTCTCACCAACTTTTGCTATGGAAGCAAATCCGTAACTCTAACCGTTTAGGAAATATAGGCGATTCAAATTTGTATGGCTGCCATCTTGTTTCCGCCATTTTGGATTTTTTTGACACGCCCTGGTAACTGTCATAGGCAAAGAGAAAATGGCGTTTACACCGTCTCGCTATGTTTCACCGTTACGGCGGGCCGTTCATTGACTTTTTACCAGGTCCACTTTTCCAAGGTTTCAGATTTTTCTAGTTGTTCTGAGACCATTCTCTATCCAACGGTAATACCATGTCCCGGATAAATATACTCCTTCTGGGAGAACAATTCAGATCAGTCAGTCAGTCATAAGTAGTAGTCTGAGTTTATATATATTATCTTATCAATATCTTATCAATTATCTTATCAATATGTATTAGTCATGTTATAAGCATTAATTTTCAGAAGCTCCTTAGATGGTCACTGCGCGATTTCGAAACATATTATATTTATATAATTTATATCACTTATTTTAGAATATCATCTCCTGTGATATAATATATCACTTATGAGATAGTACGATTTTGATGTTTACGATTTTCATCGCCAGCACTCGGTAATTTTTACCATAATTATTATTATTTAAAAAAATACTGCAATGACATTGTATTTATTACATTGATAATTTATTTATTACTACTCATTTCGCTAATTGTAGCATATTTCAGGATTTACTTTATTATATATAAAATATATATTTATTAATTTCATTACACATTCAAATACCTAATAAAAATATCACATATTACAATTGGCAAAAAATCTTTTAAAAATACTTGTCAGTACAATATATTTTCCCTAGTTTCAGGGAAAAGGTTTACAATACCAAATAATATAATTGACGACAATTTATTTGTAATTTTAACGTCGATATTTCCAAAGTCTAATAATAATAGAAAACCAATGGGTAAATGTTTATAAACTAAGCGGTAAGTGAAAGTATTTAAGTGTTTTTTAATAATTATAATGATTTAATGAGAGCCTCGCTAGCCCAGATAACCACTGACTTCAACTTCTTCACTGACGTAAGACTTCAATTCTGATAGTCCTTGTTCGAATCCTGCCTTGTACCGATGAGATTTTCTAACTTGTGTATATTTTCTGACTGCTGGGGAAACTTCAGATCGGTGGGATTCAACCTAAGCCAGGATTTGGCCTAGTTTCCCCTCTGGCTTGCAGAGCTCAGGTGGCAGCCATTTAATGTAAAAACTGGCACTCTTATCAAATCTATCAGACTAGGTAGCTGATACCATAATTATTTCTGTTTCGTGTAATTTAGTAATATTACAAATGAAAAAATAACTTTGTCTGTCACTTTGTTACGTTTGAACGCCTAAACCACTGAACCTATTTTAATGAAATTTGGTACAAAGAAAAAAATCGATGTACGAAAAAGGCATACATTACTTATTTATGCGATGAAAGAGATGAAAGTTTGCATTGAAGTTCGTCATTGTCAAAAACTTTATATTTAGGCTGACAAAGCCACGAGAAACTGTTAGTAAGGAGGAAATAGTTTCGAAATCACTCAGTAATAATTCAATAATAGTATGGCAGAAAAATATTCACTGATTATGTGTTTGTTCCATTATAAGCCATCTCCAAAACAGGAGAATTGAATTTCTCAACTATACCTAATATTGATGTATAAGAACCAGCAAACAACGCTATTAGAGAAATACATGAAACAACAAGGTTTTTATACAGGATCCAGTTAAATCTTCCGAGACCTGTCTCCCATTTGTAGACTGTTTCAACAATGGCAGGTGTTAGGAGTCCAAGACTGGATAAGAAGATCGCCCCACATAGCCCAATGAAGAGCTCCAAATCAGGAAAGGCGGCAGCCACCGCAACTAGAAACAAAAGTGTATTCTTTGTAGAAATTGAAGTAAACTTACAAGTGTTACCAGAGCATGATTTTTTTTACCATTAAATTTCAATTGATATTTAAGGGTACCGTACTCAAAGGGTAAAAATGGTACCCCATTACTAAGACTCCGCTGTCAGTATGTTTGTTTGTTTCCCGACAGTCAATAGATGTTGCTATGCATTATATGAATCCGATATACATATAATTAACAATTTTTTATAGAATAAAGAAGCGAACAAGCACGCGGCTCTCCTGAAGTACTTTAAAAACAACTATTCCGCCGTCTTGGTTGGTGCGTCATATGGATTTAGAATGGTATCATGTCATATCGTGCATTGTCATTCAAACTAAACGTGTATACAGAATTTCAGCTTAATCGGGTGAAGATATCTACTTCAAAATTTAATTCTAAGATTCCACCCGAAACATGCAGACTTTCATACAATATAAGTTAAATAAAAGCTTTTAATAATAAAAACACTAAACATATAGACATTTAAGAAAAAATAATTTTACCTGTCATAACAACAGCCACTGTTCTTATGCTGATCTGTGTGAAGCTGTGGTATCTGACAGATATCTTGTCCTGGATCTGTCTCCAGATCATTTCCATAGGCACGTAGAACTGCAGACTATAGGTGAACAGGATCGCCAGGGCCATCAAAATTTTAGCACTTTGAGCTAATCTAAAAATAAGAAAGGAATAAAATATAATCACGCTTATATTTCCGAAGCGGTAGGCAGAGGGATATGATTATATACTCAAGATTAACGGATGATATTAGGTCCCGTGATGTGAAAAGTGGAAAGTGCGTCGCCATATCGCACACGGTTACATTTTTCGGATAAACTGAAAAGAACCTATAGAACTAGCTGGCCTACTTAATATAAACTTTTGCGTCAAAGTTTACACACACCCATGATTAGCCAAGGTACTAGGGCCCTGATGTGATAGGAGGCAAGCCTATAGCAACTTCGGGACATTCCAATCCCACCCAATGTGATACTTACTCAGAAACTGAAAAACATTAAGAAAAGTTGCCCGACCTGGGAATTGGACCCAGGACCTTACGCGGCTAACGGTCTTAAAAGGCGACACCTCTACCGTTACACCACGGAGGCGTTTTAGTTTCAGTATTATGTAGTTCAGTAAAAGATAGTTACGAGTGCAAAAATTCGTATACTAGTTAAAACTGGTTAAATAGGTAGAACAAAACTTATTTTCACACCATTATATACCAAATAAAGATTAATTTAAAATTAGTAATTATTTTTTGTTTGCTCGATAGTTTTACAAAAATCCTCTATGAATTTAAAAACAATTCACAAAGAACCTTATCGCAGTAACCTACAGGTTGTGTATTTATCGGTTTGCGTTTGCATATCATCATAATCCTAGTATTTATCTTGGGTGTTCCTCACGTTTGGACGTCTTAATCCAGAATCCGCTTACCCATTGTTATTTTTATGGTATATTTAAGGGCTAGAACCTAAATTACCAGAGTGGAAACCTAAAGTCCTAAATTAACGACCGAGGATCCAAGCGGAGAATATTAAAATTACAAAGAAAAGGCGCGCGTACACGTGTTAGAAATATTATATAATACTCATATATAATATCATATATAATACTCGTATATAATACTCAAATAGTCACGATTTGTAATAAAAGAAACACGTTTTCAGGGACTTATAATCGTTTATTATTCACATTTATGAAAGATACGTGATTTCACCACCAACTTTTATAATTTATTTCTTTTTTACAGACGGACAGCAGAGTCTTAGTAATAGGGTTCCGTTTTTTACCCCTAGGGTACGGAACTCTATACAAATACTAAAAATAGAATAATATAAATATATAAAGGATACTCCTATACAACAAACGTGATGTTTTGCTGTTTTTATAGATGGTATAGAACCTTTCGTATAGGAGAATATAGAAATAAGAGACATTTAGTCGTGGAATCTCTAAAGTCTTCCCGGGTTACTTACCAACATCGAAATTCACAGCGATACATTTTTAACATAAGGAAATCCGTCTTTGCTTTCTTTCCAATAAAGAATATAATAAAGGTTAAAATAAACAAGACTTACAATTCTTCTTGTGGAAGGTTCAACGTGACGCTGCCCCTGACGCTGTCGCCATATTTGATATAGCCGAAGAATCCAACAACTCCATACAATGAAATGACTATAGTCATAGCCACGTTCAACACTCCAGGGCAACCGAGGAATTGTTCAGGTTTGGCCATTTCATTTTCCACTGGCATCACCACTCCAATGCCTTCCATCGCAAAAATCACGGTACTGAAATTAAAAAAAAAAATTACGCCCGTATTCCCGAAGGGGTAGGCAGATATATTCACTCACAATTAGCCGCCGATATTTGTTCCAATAATGTGATATGTGGTAAGTCCGTCGCCATATCGGGCACGGTTACGTTTAAAAAAGATAAAGCTAAACCTGCAATCGAACCCAGGACCTCTTGCGTCAAAGTTAGACACCAACTTCACTCGACCGCAGGGGAGATCTGAATAACTCATCTAATCTTTAATAACAATAAGAACGTCATTTGACAAATCACACTAATTGACCTAACCCCAAAGTAAGCAAATTATATGTTTGTGTTATGGGTGTTAGTCAACGATACTAATATATAGAAATACTTGAATAGATACCAGCATAAATTTAATAAACACCCAGATCCGGAAATACAAATATCTATGTTCATCAATATTCTGATTAAGCATTACATTACCCGGGATTAGAATGTGCCCGAAGTGGTGATAGGTCTGTCAACTATCACATTGTGGGCCCTAGTACCTTGGCTAATCGTGGTGTGGTCTACTGGACTCACGTGCCGTAGATATACTAGCACACCTCTGCCTACACCTTCGGGAATAATATGCGTTAAGGTACTTTTTTATGTTCATCACACAAATGTCTGACCCCGTAAGAAATCGAACCCGAACCTCGCGGTTGGTTGGTAGCTTTAGGCGAGTAGGCTATTCGCTCTCTTATATTATCTTTACTGATAATTTGATGATCATTACAAAAATAATGGTTGTACAAAACTTACCTAATAAATAATGGCCATTGCGTAACATGTGCCACCATTTCCCGTTCAGCTGGATTTGGCAGGTCTACAAATATGTAATACATGGTGATGCTGAAGCAGATGACCAGGAAAATGTTGGCCAGCGCGGAAAACGGCACCAGCCATTTGAGGTTCCTGATTTGGCAGATCAGCACTATGGGTACTAAGGATAGAGCGCAGTATGTCTCCACTGACAATTTATAGTCTGGGTAATATACGTCTAAAACCTGAACAAAAAAGAAACAAAAATGTATTGTCAAAAATTAATCGAAATATTTTTTATTTTTACACAATGTTTTTTGTTAAATATATTTTTTTATATTGTTGTCCGACCAGGAACTGATGATAATAAACCTAGATAAATGGAGAATTCATATTTTAATGGAGGATCTAAACTTATGCACGGAGTATTCCGTAGCATTATCTGTAAAAATGCCAAAAAATCATCTTTGCTATATGTTAGCCCTCTTTAATTATATTTATTATTTTCTTGGTTTTGCCCTTTAGATACGAAACTATTAAATGGAACTAAAAGATTTTTAATCTTCCCAGATACACTTTTGTTGTATCACGTAAACTGTGTTAGACAGTTGCAATTTTCAGTTTTAATTTTGTCATTTTTACAGAATAGTACGCAACCCTTCGTGTGCAAGTCGTTATCGCACTTGGCCAGTTCTAATTAAAACATTAAAATTTAATACCGTTAATTGATTGACAAAAACGGAATCACGAGATTCTAAGATTATTAGCAACCCAAATTAATATCTCCACTTTAGATTAAAACAATGTTTAATTATACGAACACTTAAGTAAATATAACATTAAACTTTATTCATTAAAATACGGTGCAACTTTATAATTTCTTAGTTAAACATACGTAAATAAATACACCATTGTAAGTTTTTTAAAGGAGAAAAATAGTTCCGAAATGTTTATTTATCTATATAGTGTAGAGTCATAAAGTATAATTATCTATATATTGTAGAGTTATAAATGTTATAAGCTAAAAAGTGAATTATTTAAAGATTCTAATTCTTATTTCTAAACCAAATTGACAGAATTATCTTATTTATTTACATAGAAACAACATCATCGCTTACGATCAAATTAACAACAGCTAACTTTGCCGGTGTCGCTTAGGCTAAGCGACGAGTTACAACCCACCTCTATTCCCCCAATTACTAAAATGCAGCACCAAGTCGAGGTTCGATCTTCTGGAAGACCACCCTTGGTTTTAGCGATGTAGATAATCTCAAGGAATTCAATAAAATTTCTTGTGCTGAGCACATTGCTTGCCCACAAAGTTCGATGGAGCTATATAAATCACGCGGCTACTAACAAATTAATCATTAAATCTGAGGTGTACGGTACGGTTGTCGCCTGTTAAGTCCCGGGTTCAATTCCCAGGTCGGGCAAATTTTTTTAAAGTTTTTCAAATTATTCTGAGTAAGTATTACATTGCCCGGGACTGGAATGTGCCTGAAGTGGCAATAGGCTTGCCACCTATAACATGGCTCTAGTACCTTGGCTAATCGTGGGTTTTCCAGTATATCTACTGGACTTACGAGTCGTGGATATGCCAGCATACCTCTACCTATCCCTTCGGGGATAATAGGCATGAAAGTACTTTTTAATCAATTAAATCACGTGACTAGGAGACGTAGGAAATGTGTCTGTTTGTATTCTAATATTACATTAGTTTTAGGTAATAAAAAATTAAATAATAATTTTGACAACTGAATAAATAAAAGGCGCGCAACTATTAATATCGAATGAGTTATACAGTGAAAACTAGCGTAGTATATGTAGATACAATAATATAGTCGTCTTGTGACTAATTAAGTGTTGAATATAATACATATATAACGCTGAATGAATGGTTTGCAATGACAATGAACGATATTAGAGGCGAAATTTGATATCGTTCGTTCATCGCTTTGTAGATCTAAAATGGAACTATATGATGATTATATCGAAATGTTTTGAACTTAAAACAAAGACATGATACAATAATGAAGCGAAAGGTACACTGGAGATTACACTCTAAAACAAAAGCCTGTCCCCAGTATGCGGTATTGCTAACTTACTCTAGTTTGTATAGCTTCTCTTTTCTGCCAGTTTGGTGCCGTTTAAAACTTGGAGACAATTTTAAAATATTTAAAAATTTTAAGATTCCATTTTTTACCCTTTGGTTACGGAATCCTAAAAACAGAAGGGACAAAACGTTTTTGTTAAGACAAATAAGTCAGAACACGACAACCTGTAGCTACGGTTTTAAATAATTGATATATTTCGACGATAAAACTCTTAATAATATTTTTAGCTTATTATTTCCGAGATATGTTTCTTTAGGCATGCCATGTATATACTTATCTGACAGCACGAAATATACTTTGTCTCTTTATTTTACTTGTGTTGTGTCTTGTGCAGTAGAATTACTAACATTATTAAATCCCGAAAGTAAAAAACAGATCACGTACATCTAAATATCAAGTAGTCAACGCGACAATAACATTTTTAGTGTCTAAAAACGACGGTTATATTGGAATACCGCCAGAATAATTCGCCTTTTATTGGCTTCTAGCGACCCGTCCTGGCATCGTACGGGTATACTATACATGTTATCTACATAAAAACCTTCCTCGTAAATCACTCTATCTATTTAAGAAAACCGCATCAAAATCCGTCGCGTAGTTTTAAAGATTTAAGCATACATAGGGATATAGGGACAGAGAAAGCGATTTTGTTTTATACTATGTAGTGATAAACTTCTTCATAATACCTACTAGCGACCCGCTCTGGCTTCACACAATTATACTATACATGTTATATACATAAAAGCCTTCCTCAGTTATCACTCTATCTATTTAAGAAAATCGCATCAAAATCCGTTGCGAAGTATTAAAGATCTAAGCGTATATACGGATATAGGGACAGAGAAAGCGACTTTGTTTTATACTATGTAGTGATAAACTTCTTCATAACACCTATTAAAAGGCATATTTCAGTGTCTCCGTCACAGGTCACTTGGCACTCGATACTCTCTGCCTACCTCACAAGTGACTTGGCTTGAAGACAAGTGTGTTTTTCAGTGTAGTACTAAGATGCGTTTTATAACCTTGCATATTTTTTTAAAAAAGGCGCTTTTTAGAATTTTAGATGTGTAATAAATTAATATTAACATAATCTGTTTTTTTTACTTTAGACAGGAATTGGATCTCTAACCTTCATTTTTTCCCAGGTAGCTAGTTATTGAAAATTAAATTTATGTGTTTTTTATTCTATTTCATACAATCTGACACTACTTATCTACTTCAACTACTTACTTCAACTGGCTGAAAACATTTGTGTATATGGACCAAAGAGAGAAACAATGGTTGAGTTCAATTTCAGTTTCAAATTTTTACTCTTAATAATATGAAATTATGATTATTGTAATAAATAAGACAAACTTTGTTTTTTTATATACTTACTTCTTTGAAGTTTTCCGCAATGAAGACAATATATACACAGAGTGTTGCCAGATATGTACACATCAATGCGTAATCAATGAACGTCCTGAAATAAGAACAATCAATTGATATCATAATAACCACCATAAAAACCATCCTCGAAGAGATAGAAAAGTTAAAATGCATCCACGATTAGACATCATTATGTTTTTCTGGTAAACTGAAAAAAACTCAGAACAAATCGCCCTACCTAAATATCATATGAGAATTTCATTTTATACATTTCTAATTTAAATTTCTAAAATAAAAATAGTATCTATTCCTTTTTTGCATCAGCTCTCTGCCGGTGAAAATCTCGTCAAAATCGGTACAGCCGTTTTAGAGATTACTGAGTTCAGCCTGACAGACAAAATT
>DVZL01005843.1:0-11772 GCA_018236625.1 Lasaia peninsularis
CATTCAAGATAAATGTATTTTTTTGTTTATAAATTACAAAGAGTGATAAATTCAAATCACAAAAAAATTGATATTTCATTACATTTAAAATGTAACCAATCTTACAAAACAAGAACCATCAAATCCATCTGTAATTGAAGAATAAAACTTATAACAAACACAAAAAATATATATAAAAAAGCATACAGACAAATTGAGAACTTCCTTTTTTGGAAAAATATATTAAACCTAGTCATGATTAGAAATACATCTATTAAAAAACTCAACGACAAGGATCGTGACTCACGTCCAAGAACCAGAGATAACTAGACAAAAAGACATATTTGCAACTCAAATCTAAATAAAGTTACAAAAAGTATTTATAGATTGACAAAATTATAATATAATATATATTGTTTATTTGTGTGTATAGTGTTTTAAGGCTAAATCAATTTTAAAAGGACTTTCTTATATCCAAAACCTAACAGGTTTTCACGGATTAAGATATTGCTATAACCATTAATAAAAGTCTGAACCTACGCCAAGCCGTCTGAAATAAAATAATGGGTGGAGATAGTTGATATTTTGCAAAAATAAAATCCTCATTAGTAACTTTTTCATTTTGTCACATCTATATAATAAATCAATATAATATACAAAATCAATTCCACTTTTCGTTGTAATTTTATAACTGAAGTACGGGCTCACCTATCCAAACCAAATGTTTTCGTACTATTTAGTAAATGGACTATTTAGTAAATGGTTTCTGTGAAAGTTTGTACAAAATCAGTAGAGCGGTTCTTCATGTATCACATTTTTGTAAAAAACTAATTGAATAAATGGCGGATCATTTTGTAAATGGGGATTGTGCTGTCGAATTGGACCTTTCCCAGGTGGGGATTGTGCTGTCAAATTTGACCTCTTTCCAGATGGGGATTGTGCAGTCAAATTGATTTTTTTTCAGTTTTGACAATTTTTTTTTTGATATATAACTTTATGTACGTAACGAAGCCGGTACCGAGCCGCTAGCACAACATTATACCATTGTTACTTAAAATATCGTGTCTATGTTTATGTAACGCGAGCTTTAAGCTTTTAGCCTCTGAATTGCTTGGCAAATAGAGTTGAAACAATAAAAAAGCGAGAATAGCGGGGGTAGTGTACAGCCTTTCGAGATAATGCTGCGTACCTCTTAAAACAGATCTTTCGATTTAAATAGTAGGATAAATCGAATTTAAGCTCTTACAAAATATATAAAACTAACTGACTCGGCGAACAGCCTGCAACCTGACATTAAAAGCTTTTTCATTTTTGGAGAAAAAATAAGACGGAAACTAAATTTTTCAATTCCAAAAAAATACATTGTATTTTTTACATAAAATGCTAGGTTTCCATCAAATTTTGTAAAAGAAAATATTATCATGTAAGAGAAAAAAATAAATCCAAAAATAAAAAAATTAAAACATTCATTTTGAGGTTATGTGAAAAATAGTGAATACAAAAGTTGTAGATCTTTTTATTGCCTACAACTTTGCCACCGAACTTTTTTCCATAGGACTTATGGTTTTGCCGGAAATAGAGATAAACCAATTTTTATTTTTAAAACCTCCCCCCCTTCCGGGGAAGGTCGGGAAGCCCGGGAAGGGGGCTTCCCGACCTCAGCTAAAGCGTAATATATTTTTCCTTTCATTTTTATTATATTATCTTCAATCTCAAATGGTTTTCATTCTATTTTTTTATCTCCCAATAATTATCGGCTTTAGGCTATATTATTCTCTTTTAGGCTTTAGGCTATATAATATGTAGCATAAATTGATGGTACCTGGGTGATCGAGCTTGACTCGCAGGAATTTTTTATTAATATCAGCTTTCGCCTAATTAAAAAACCCCATCTGACGGAAAGTCTACGAAACCAGAGTCGCTACTATTTTACACCAAGTGCTACATAGTTTTTTAGATATCGTTATTATCGCAATTTTATAAGACCTCTAGGTACCAAATTTCAGCGAAATTGTTAGATCCATTTCCGAGATCGCTGGTATAAATAAATAAGTAAGCAAGAATTAAAAAGTATTACATGATATTGTGTAATACATTGAAAGAAGTAAACAAAAGACGTAATTCCATTGCCAAATGATGTTATGTAAGTTTTTTATTTCATGTAAGTGAAAATGTGTATATTTTTAGAAATAAATATTATTTCACTAAAAACTAAAAAATCGCAACGTCCATATCACCGATAGGGTAGGAGAAGAATTATTTTGACAAGAGTTGTTACAACAAATATTTCGTACCTGCAAAAGTTAATAAAGGTCAGCGTGTCTGTTTGTTATCAGCTATTTTTGGATATAGTGAAATTGATTTGACTTTTTAAGTTACAAAAGATATATCGGAAAGAAATAAATAAATAATAATATTTCATAAATCTTTAATTCCATTATCTTAGTGAATTACTTTATAAATGTTAATGTAATGATAAAATACAAACATATCTTCACGCCAAGTTTCTTTCGAGGTAGGCAACGAGTATCACGTTCCAAGTGTTACGATCCCTACATACTTACCTAGCATCCTCCAGTTTCGTAACTCGTTTGCTAAGATACGACTTTAACTATTGGAAACACGGTTTCGGTTTATGATAAAATAAGTAATTACAATTTTATTATGAGCATAATAAAAATATTATACATGCGAAGCCTGCGCGCTAAGAAATTGCTAAATAGTTAAGCTGAATAGCACCAACTACACGTTTTGTTTAAGTATAGATTACTTATTTGAATCATAGTCATAAACTATATAAACCCATAGTCTTAAACTATATAGTGCTCATTAACATTTACCTTAATGACGATGTCTTTCCAACCTAAATTTTCAATCTTTGCATAAGCTTTTCAGTAACCCGTGAAATAGTAATAACTATGTGGTAAGGCGTATTGGTTCACCAAACCTGACATAATATTAGCCAGCCTATTTAGATTTATAGACTTAAGAAATTAACCTAAAAACTATCGTCCGCCATCTCTTATGCGTTTGGCCAAACAGTTTCCATGTTACACAGATCTGATCATTCTTCTCCGAAGCTTGTCAGTATTTCCAAGAATTTCGCGGGAGACGGTTGTGCTTATACAAATAGTCTGTATAACATACGAGCCAAAATGGATATAACAATAACTAGACATTTTAGTTTGGACGAAGTGAGTTTAAAGTGTGGAAATTATATTACTTACCAGCTGTGCCCGCGACTTCGTCCGCTTTTTTATTTAATTTATTTATAATGTAATGTAATATTCTAGAAATGTATCAAACATTTCTAGAATATTACATTAGCAGTCTGCCAGTGAAATTCCCGTCAAAAACGGTGCAGTTGATTCAGAAATTAGCGAGTACAAACAGACAGATCGACAGACAAAAGTTCTAAAAAATTTTATTTTGGAATATGTACCTTGTAAATTTACTGCATTACATGCACTTAGTAAGAAGCGGCTATTTTAATATTACAGATACACTCCGATTTTTTTTATTTGTTTAGATAAGGGTCTAAAATAATTATTTTGAGCTTTTGTAGATAACTTTTAAAATTGGTTATTTAGTACTACTGGACTTATCTATAGACAGTTTTCCCTTATCATATCGAGAGCCGTGTGTATTTAATCGCTATTTTAACATATAAGAACAATAAAAAAAATACCGAGATTTGAGTTTAGTCTGTTTTAGTATTAAAAGTTTTTTATTAACTCATAGAACTTTTTTTATTTTAGATGAAAGTAAGAAATCAGTTTTAAGACGCAATTTTTAGTATTTCAAAGTATTTTTATTTCCTTAATCTTTTATATTATTGCGTGTGCGTGCGTGTGTGTGTGTGTGTGTGTGTGTGTGTGTGTGTGTGTGTGTGTGTGTGTGTGTGTGTGTGTGTGTGTGTGTGTGTGTTTTAAGTTTATATGTATTGCTATGATATCCTTAGACTTGTACTTGTTGGTATGTATAACCAACTCAAATAGAAAAAAATATATATAAATAAAAAACTAAACTTTATTTTAATAATAAATTAATAGAAAAATTAAATACAATAAATTAAAATAAAATCATAACTTTCTTCATCTATATATAGTACCAGAATTTTAAACTTTAACTCGATTCCTTAAATTAAAACGCCTGCACGAAACTTAGTGAAATGTTACGTTACTGTTATACGAAACTGATTATAATAGATGTATAATTTACAACAACATATAATTATTTAGCTGTGCCCCACGGCTTCACTCGCATTAAGTGGAGTACAATCTATTAGAAAACTATTAACGATAGTTATATACTTATGAATTTATAATAATAGGTATAGTAAAAGTAAAAATAATGTGTTATCCTATAATAAATAACTTATTTATTTAGATAAGGATTAATATCTCTCTATATACAAGTATAAATACATATATACAAGTACCTTTAAACAAGTAAGGTTTTATTTTTAGAAAATTTTGTTTTATGGCCGATTTCAATAACCTATGTCAGGCTTACTAGAGTTTTGTCGCTAAGATATTTTTATCAATTATTGAAAAATAACTGTGGTTGCCCGGTTACTGATTGTTGCTAAGATATTTTTATAAATTATTGAAAAATAACAGTGGTAGCATGGTTACTGATTAATTATTAATATTTCATCAGTAAGTAATTTGCATAGTTATAAGTGAATATAATTAAAAAAAAAACACCGAGCAAAACTCGGTCGTCTGGGTACTGCTTATTAAAGCACCTACGCTAATAACGTTAGAACCAAGTTAAAAACTAGATACGCTGTCGCGAACTTACTTTTTAAACTTTTAAAGATGAACAATTTTGTAATATATAATTTCCATTTAACTTTCTCCATTTAAGCAGCACTAAAAGACATACTCTCATTTAGTTATTACTAGCTTTTTTGAATTATTTAAATAACATAGATAACTTTTAAAAGGGTAGAAAATATCCGACTTGTAATACTTATTGTGTAAAAACATACCCTCTTTTTAATACAGTCGATTAAAAATTAGCCTCATTAATCTTGAATCTGTACTAAATTTCATCAAAATAGATTCAGTGGTTTAGGCGTGAAAGTATAATAGATAGACAGAGTTACTTTCGCATTTATAATATCAATAGGGATTAGTTATAACGCAGTTGTCTAACCTATAGCCTTCCTCAATAAATGGACTATTCAACACAATAATAGTTTTTCAATTCAATTCGAAATCTAATATCTATATTAAATAAAGATGAGATTTCGAATTGAATTTCTTTTATACTAAATTACACAAATTTCTTATAATACATATATATGTGTTAGTTACACTACTTTTAACTCAAGATCGGCTGAACTGATTTGGCTAAAAAAATTTAGGTAGGTAGATTAGAACTAGGTTGTAATATACTTTTAATCTTGGTCCTTAATATTAATTAAGCCGGTTTGTGGCTCATAGATTTAATTGTATGACAAAAATATTATATATTAAAACTTGATAAAGTTTCAAAAACCGCAACCCTCTTGTTGTAATCCCATAGGGAAGAACAGCTAATATCATAAATTGTCTGTTATAAAGACTTTGCAAACACAATGTAGATTTTTCACAAAAGATTCAAAGAGCTTATCCAATAAAAGCTGTAGTGAATCTAATTTTAGAGTAATTTTAAAAATAGAATATGACTTACTCATATAAGAATATCTTTACTGGATTGAAAGGAAAGTAGACAGACTTTGGATTATAAGAATATATCTATCAAAGGTGCATTGACAACCTTAGACAATAGAAGAATGCCGATTTAGGACCTAAACTCTAGACTATCTATCCTTCCATAGACAAAAAAATGGCGAGCACTATGCAGTATTTATAGGAATGGGTTAGGTGGTTTTGGTCGAAGGGTTAGCGTACACGCCTAATCATCGACCAATCGCGAGGCACGGGTTCGATTTCCGACAGGGACAGGCATTTGTGTGATGAACATATTTTGTATTTCCGGGTGTGGGTGTTTATTAAATTTATTTTTTAAGTATTTCTATGTATTAGTATCTTTGTGTAACACCCATAGCACAAGCATAAAATTTACTTACATTGTGGTTGGATCAATTAGTGTAATTTGTTCAATAATATTTATTTTATATGAGCGCGTCGTTACAGAACCCTACCACCTTATCTGACCGAGCGATTAATCTAGAAATTTTAGCATATACTGAGGGATAGCCGATGCAGTTGTTACGCCTTATATCAGAACATTTTTTGTTAATTTCAAAACTTTAGTTCCACTTTTCCATTTCAGTCGTCAATGAGAAGCGGAGCATTAGCAGCTATGGAGGCAGAGCCTGACCTCAGCACCTTCGAGAATAAGTCAGGGCTGGCTGAGGATATGAAGTTCCTTGCCTCCATGCCCGAATTGTGTGACGTCACCTTCCTTGTTGGAGACACCAGGGAACCGGTTTGTGCTGTGAAGGCAGTACTAGCAGCTAGGAGCAGGTGACTATTCTTTTACAATGACAATGCGAATGTGGATTGCTGTAAGAACTCATGGAGACATAAACCTATGTACAATGTTATACAAATTCAAAAGATTACAAAACTAGCTATAGTTTTTTCGTGAAAGAGTAACGAGCATCCATACATACATCAATAGTTACAACCTTTCGCGTTTATAATATTAGTAGGATTAAGTATCTTCTTCTTTTAAGTCGTAGCTTTATATAATTATCCAATAATGCCAAAATAAATTAAAAAAAATGAATTACAACTAAAGCGTAGCCAAGTCGTGTAGCACATCGTAACTATGCGTAGGCGTTTGCTACGAAACCGAAAAACGTAGCTGTTGAAAACGTATAATATGCTCAAGTTCATAACTTCAAGCCTTATTCGTTGTATAGTTTATCTTACTTTAAGTTTTGTATATGTATATTGTATATTGTATATTGTTTTAGGGTTTTTCAAAAGATGCTTTACCAAGCACCTAGTCCTCAAAGGAAGAAAGAGGCACCGAAGAGTGAAAATAAACTAAGACTGTTCTTGAAAAGATCGTCGGAACCCCTTTTAAATCTACAGAACGCTGCACAACAGGTAATTCCCGCAAAGCAATAAACCACCAAATATACTCCAAAAGGGAGGATCAAAATAAAGACCGCCTTGTGTACCAGAGTGTATAATTTACATGAATTACAGTATATTCAGCTCATTTTGAAGAGCAAATCATAAGATTACAGAAAAAAATATGTTACAAACGAGTCATTCATTTAGGATTTTATCGTCGTGTTAATTTTTTTTTATTTATCTCTGTTCCAATCTCAATATTTTTTTGTTTTTTAAAACCAATTCCTTATTTTTCTGATACCTTGATCTATCTGGTCTAAAGTTGGCCTATTCAAAGTTACACCTTAAAAAATTTAAAATCAATAATGTGTGATCTATATTAACTTCATTAATTGTTTAAATATTGTTATTTGGTTCAATTTAATTATGTTTATTAAAAAATAATTTAGACAATACTTAATGAATGCATTAGATATATACAACAATCTCAGAATGCATGAACGTAGCGTTTTATGTCTCAAAAGCATGGCTTTAGGTTCGATAATGTTAAGAAGTTGAATAGTTTTAGGATATATTTTTAACAAAAACAATTTTTACTATGTTTACGGCAGAGGTCAAGTTACGCGCAGCAATTGGCACCAATACAAGAGGTAAAACAAAATTTAAGGATGTCGTAGGAGATAATATCACAACGGTTACAGTATTCGGTGTTATTTCACTTTATACGTTGTAGCTAATATAATATGAAAAGCGATTAATTTCGTTGTAAAAACATAACAGTTGCATGATTCGAGACTTATTTCATAGCACTTTAGCATAGAATGTGCATTTTTATTTGATATTTCGATAAATATCACATGTTTGAACGCTTTTTTGATAACAAAACAGTGACGTGTCATTTTGTAATATAGCTTTTTTTCAATTTCAAACTGAATTATTCAACAGTATTATTTTTGTGCATATAATATTTTTATTTCATTATGAAGAATATTACTTATTTTAAAAATTATCTTTGTTACTTAATAGGTATGTAAGCTCATCGTTTCATTGGTATTTAAGAGTTTCATAGTATTTTTGTTTAACTGACAACTTTTTTAAAGCTTCTTGCAATAAGTTCAAATGAAAATAAATTTAAATATTTTGTTGCAAAAAAATTCATCAAAATTTTTTGATACACATTTTTTTGGTATTTTTTACAGTCTAACTGTTGTCTTTTATACTTATAAAGTAGATGCTTTCTAATGAGGTATTTAAAATAGAAATTGTAAATATTTTGTCATCAATGCTTTGTAATATTTTAAATTATTAGTTATTTGTACAATTAGACAGTTAAGAAATACACGTCGCTTATAAACACCAAACATTACCTGCTAATACTGTGCTACTCTACACTTCAAACCGAAACGCAACAGCGGCCAGTACTGATGTAATGGCAATAAGAATAGACAAAATGGCGATATCAAACTGAATGGGTAGTTGCAAAACTAACACCTATTCTTTTTCATAATATTCTATATTGTTTCATCGTTAGTACTTACTGAAACTTCCACATATTAATAATTTAAATGAATTTGTGGAATCACTAGTATGTGAATAAGTACATGTGTTTTTTCATTTAAAATATAGTCTTATTTATGTCATTAATGACAAACTAACCAACGCTTTAACAAATGATGTGTTTGTTAAGAAAGTAATTGGCCTATTTTCTTTATAGGAGATCGTGATGAATACACAAATGTATAATAACAAAACTATATATATTTATGTATTATAATACTCGTATTATATTATACCAGTCTATTTGATACCTTCTCTTAAACTCATCTTTACTCATAACTAATTACTGGGTAATTCAAAAACATTGTATATAATTGAGTATGGAAAGTGGAGTAAAACATATTCGACTTTGAGTAAAACATATTTTGAAGTACCTATTTTTAAAATAAAATCCAGTTAATTTTCTTATTCATTTAAAATGTTCTATTTATAATAATCTTTTAGTCTTTAATACAGTTTTCATAATACTTATTACTCTGGTTTGTTAATAAAAACATGTAATCATTTATAAAATATTTTTTCATGTTAGTTTCAACATTATTAATTTTTGTTTAGCCTTCATCCCAACAACATCAGACTCTGATAATCGAGGAGTTTGAGCCGGATGTTTTCCGTCAACTGATTGAATACATCCACACAGGATGCGTGACGCTGCAGCCAAGAACGCTACTTGGTAAGTTACTTCCTTATTATCCCTAACAAATAAGAAACTGAAGCCGTAAGAGCCCGATTAGACTATTTTCACGGCAGGTCCCTTGTGAGGTAGGCAGAGAGTAACAAGTGCTCAGTGTCACGATCTCCGCATACTCGTCTAGCATCTCTCCACACAAACACCCCGGTTCCGGAGACTCTTGACACCACCCTCGGATAATACGCTTGTTATTTAGTCATGAAATCTCAACGGAGGTTTCCCCGGGTACCTATATCTATCCAATTTCGTCTTGCATATCTGTTTTGTCGATTTTTCATTTTCCATTCTTTTCACATGATTGAACCATCGGAGCATGATTTGTCTCAATTTTACACCGGCAATTTCAATCCCAATCTTTCTCTGATCTCACTGTTACGAATGTGGCTCGCGAGCGTTACTCCACATACAGGATCATTGCGGTGTTTAAGAGAAAAATAAAATCATTTTAAATTATCACTATCTCATTTTAATGTGAGTAAAAGAAAAAGACAAAACACTACTAGTTCTGTCAAATTAAATTTGACAAAACAAGTAGTTTTTACGAGTGATTTTTGAAGAAGTTTATCTCTAAATATTCCCAATGAAATCTGTAAAATTATTGTATCTTATCTAATTTGAGACCATTAAATATTTATCTATTCCTGCCGCCATAATGACTATGTCGTGTTTCGGTCCAGAGGGTAAGGTATCAGGAGACCCGTGTGCTTGTTCGTTGTCTTTCCCATAATTTTTTTTATCCTCATTTCATTTGAAAAATACAGCATGCACTTAAAATAACTTTACCGATGTGCGTTAGAATAAGAAACATTGTATTACTTAATACGTATTTTTTTTAAATTCATGTCATTATAAAATAGTTTCCTTGTCTGCTGAACACAAAAACAATAAAAATCTAGAAAACATGTAACTATATTTTGTGGATTTCTAAAATGTAGGGCATAACCGTTATTGTAAAAAAACATGCTTGAATCTATCCATTATGTCTTTAAAGTGACAAAATCTCCACAATACCTCCTAATAAATCGATCTAACTAGGTTTAATGTTTAGAAAATATCACTTTTTACGTATTTTCCGGCATTGAAAAAAATAATGATCATTGTTTAACTGAAGCTTAACATTATTATTTTAATTGTAATAAATTCCAATCTTTACCCATTTCCAATTTTAATATATACTTCCAATCTATATTTTCGAAACCAAAAATTTACATTTCCATACATGCATCAAAAATATAATCTGTGGCATACGAAATGGATAAAAAATGTAGTATGTTCGTTTATTAGTTTAACTTTATCACAAAGCATTCTGGCGCTTTGTTACTTGTTATGTCAAACGCCGCATACACTATACAAAGCTGCACCGGGATTAAAAAACAATTTATGGTTCTAAAACAATGGACACCAACAGATGTTGTCTTTTTTTCAAACAGTATTCGAATTTGCTTAATAAGCTTTGTATATTATGTACCACAACTATAAAAGCTTAAGTATATGCTAATATGTAACAGCATAAGTGTATGCTAATTTTAAAGTTGCTACTTTTAAGTGTGTTACTAATAGACGGTTTATAATTATAATATGTCTCGGTGATCTAGCGGTACGTTACGTACTTCCATTCGGGTAGTCCCAGTTTGAACCCCGCCATGTACCAGTATTTGGTCCATGAAATCGCAACTCTCCGGTCCACTTTTTCAGAGTTTCAAGTTTTATTAAAATATATTTGTTTGCCTAAGTATATATAGCTATTCGAAAGGTCATTGACAATGATATGAAGTGTGGTAGTTAGTCATTATTTTAGTTTTTTCTAGATTCACATTAAGTCCAATTTTGGAGCTAGCCTGATGCAATTAATTTGTCATGAGATTTAAATGGTGTGGACTTTCTGAGAATAAAATAATGTCATCAGCAAATCGAAGATGTCTTAAATAGTTTCCGTTAATGTTAATTCCTCTTTTAGACCATTGAAAGTTACTCATTACATATAGCACTTAACTTTCTCACGCAAGAGGCTTACCATCCCAGCCTCAGGTTGGCAACGCCCCATTTTCACCTTTGGTGTCTATAGGCAACGTGTATTTCTTACCATCAGGACATCCGTCTGCTTGTTTGACTTCCAATATCATAAAAAAAAAGCAAAATGGTTATGAATATCTTAGGAGATAATGTCACCTTGTTACCCTTCCTAATTTTAAATGATTCGTCAACTCTATCTAGCTTGATTCTACTTGTGCTGTTGTCATAAATATATTTTAGTAAGTCGATGTATTTTTCATTTACGAGTATATTGAGTGCTCTCAGCGTTTCCCAAATACTTTCGTGTGATATTCAATAGAAAGCTTTCTGATAGTCGACGAAGGCTACATAGACTGGTCTACGGAATTCTAGGTATTTCTCAATTATTTGATCAACAACTTGGATATGTAAGTGTAGAATCCGCGCTTTGTAATATATTTTTAATTAGTAATTATTTTATTTTATTATACTCGAGTTCGCTAGGCTAAG
>DVZL01005844.1:0-11772 GCA_018236625.1 Lasaia peninsularis
ATACAGACAACTTTCAAAGGGCAGACATTTTTCCGACTTATAATACTAATCGCGTAAAAACATACCCTCTTTTAAATATAGTCAGTCAACGACAATGCTATAATTTAAATTGTCATACGATAAAAAATTTATTATAAAACATTAGTGACGTTATTATACTGGTACAAAGCATGGCCTAAAATCGCCCGCTAGAATATAGTGCATTTCTCGATTTAGCGTAAGAACAGCTTTTGCGGTTACGGGACAAGTACAAAAACCGAGTACGCGTAGAAAATAGATTGCGAAAACTACTCGAGTGACTTCGGGATATCTTTATTATTTCATGTGTCTCATGTACTCTATAGTACTTTTAAGCAAAAATAGCATACAAATGAAGACAGAATTACGAATCTTTAGATAGTGAGTCATACATGTCACAGATAAATAAAAAAGGTCTGAATTACGCTTCATATATTTTTATCCGTACGCAGAATGTTTTATTGGATGAATCAATCTGATGGTTCATATAATCCCCAAATAGAACGTCGGTGATCTAGTGGTACGCGCTTCGGACATCCATTTCGTTAGTCTGGGTTCAAATCCCGCAATGTACCAAAGAGTTTTTTCTAATCTAAATACATTTTTTGAGAACTCGGAAGGAAAACATCGTGACGGAACTCGGAATTTATGCCCAATATGGTGACGGACTTGTCACCTGTCATATAATGGGACGTGATTGTGGGTGTGGTTCATATGTGTAATATGAACCTCATACACTTTCCGTACAATTTCGGTGATATACTACAATTCTAAATATATTTTATCTAGGCCAATAATAATGTGTGTATACCATAATATGTCTGGTTCAGAGTGCGGAGGTGTCCGGTTGTGTGCCCAGTATGGGGTACAGTTTTGCGGCGGGCACCACGGACGGGCCTGGTGCGTTCGATTTCACTCAGGGTACCACCACGCCCAACGCGCTGTGGAACGCCGTGCGGGACTTTATCGCCGAGCCCACGCGTGGGGATATCGAGTGCCATGCGCCTAAACCAATACTTCTCGCTACGGGACGGGTAAATATTCATTCGTATAAAAAAATCTTTAAAAAAATTAAATCGTACGATTCCTTATTTGACAGCAGTTTCTATTGATATACATATAGCTAGTACATTTTAATTCTGAGTAATAAGGATAACCTAATTTGATAGAATCAGCCGTTACTTTGTATAAATCCATATTTTAACAAAGATAATACTACTCATGCCACTTAATTGTCAAACTTCTACTAAAAAATTGTAAACGTGATTTATCAAACAAGACGTTGCACATTAAGCGGAGTCAACAAAAGTCGAATACCCTAAATATATAGCTGGATAAAGATGATTTTTTTTTATTTTTTAAATCATATTTTTTCATTTACAATTTTTAATGTTACGTCTAATGAAACAAAGTCAGGACTCTCCAGACATTACTTATTTTCTCTATAGACAAAAACTACAAGTTTGATCGTTCAAGTATATTTCGATTTCCTGTCATAAGATATATGTGTAGGCGAAGTTCCCGTACGAGTGGCAGCCGCACATAGTGTCGTGCTCGGTGGCGCGCGTGGGCGGGCTCGTGGTGGCGGCCGTGCCCGGGGAGTTCACCACCATGGCGGGGCGCCGCCTGCGCGCGCGGGTGCGGCGCGCGGCCGCCGCGCGTCGGGTCGTGCTCGCGGGACTCGCCAATGTCTACTCCGACTACATCACTACTTTTGAGGAATATCAGGTAATATTTTAAATTTCAGATATTATTGACATTTATACGGCGGCCATCTTGTTTCCGCCATTAAGGATTTTTCACGGGGGCTCTGGTAGTTGCCACTATGGAGCTACCGAATAGCGGTGTCACTGACCCTCGAAATCTTTTCGTTTGGGCAGGCCACTGAACAAATTCTCCCCAGGTCGAGGAGGCTTAGATTGGATAATTTATTTCTCAATTCTATAAGAATCTATTCGAAACAATAAAATTATTTACGCTGCAATATTTGTAGCATTTTTCAATTTTAACTTCTGGTTAAATCTTGGATTTCAAAATTAAAATCACCTTATTTTTGTTAAATCGAATGACACTTTAAATCCAAAAGGGCGGATTTCCAATAATGGCGGGGTTTAGTTTTTGTATCATACAACATTTTTCATGTTTTCTTCTGTATATGAAATTCAATTGCAGTTAAGTTGTTTTTATTCATGTATAATTATATTTATGTAGAAATAATAAAAGATATAGAATTGTGTATATTTTCTCCTGAGTATTAAATGTGTGTATTAATTATCATAACACGGCTGTGGGGATACTGTTTCGATTGTTTAACTTTTTACAGTTTTCTTTATGCTTCCTATATATTACTGGTTTGTTTTAGGCCCAAAGATATGAAGCGGCGTCTACGATATTCGGCCCACACACTCTTGAGATTTATCTCAACAAGTACGCTGAACTTACAGAAGCTCTAGTCAAGGTAATCTTTTGATTTGTGTATTTTTTTCGGATTTGTATCTTCTTTTATGGGATAAGACAGAGACAAGGCTCTTCTAAAGTTAATAGACAACCGTGGCCTATAGAGACCATAGCCGTTGTAAGTGCATTACTTTGCAACCGTGTAGTATTTTGCTATTTTAAAAGTTAATTATCTGTATAATATTATGAATAAAGTTAATAGTTGTTTTACTCTGCACGAGGCAAGAACGGTGAAAGATCAAGATAAAATTTGACGTAGAGTAATGATGACCAAAGGAAAACCAAGACCAACACTTTGACTTGGTCTTGAATTTGGTTTTGGTCTCGCTCATAATATACGTTTGGTCTTGTATCAAGTCTTGATGTAAGCATATGTTGACGCTGTTAGAAACAATTTATCTCATATAAATACTGTGCGTCAGCATTTTCGGTTGAGTCTTGAATATGGTTTTGGTCTTTCATAATAATTGGTCTTGGTATTCGTCTTGTTCTTGCATAGTTACTTTTGGTTTTGGTCTTTTAAATAAGCAAGATCGTGCCCAAGATCAAATCAATAATTATGCTCATCACTAACATATATATTAGATATATTATACAACGGAAATACTAGATAAATTTTGATTACAAGTCAAATTCGATTGTGACAATAAAGTTTGATATATTATTGGTAATTCTGTTACTGTCTTTCAGAGCAAGTAAAAGACATAATACAAGTACATTTAGTGCTGTCTGTTTAGTCTATTTCGATTAAAAGCCGTACACGTTGGTATGTCCGGAACAAATTGACAGGATTAAAATGTTTTATCTCTTTTGTTTTCATTGGAACAATATAGCATACATTTATACAAATAAATAAAATTGAGATGTCTGTATGTAAAATAATAGTTTTTTACCAAGTGAATAATATATGTTTACAAATTACATATACCTGAAGAATATTTTTTAGATATTTTGTCTGTCTGTCCGTTTGTTTGTTCCCGCTAATCTCTGAAACGGCTGGACCGATTTTGAAGGGACTTTCACTGGCAGACAGGTTATATAACCGTAAGCCGTTCCTTGGCTTAGGCTAATCTCGTTTTAGAATTTTATTTTAGAAATGTATAAAATAAATTATAAACGCGGACGAAGTCGCGGATACATCTAGTTTAAAATAAGCTTTGACGACATGCGTCAGAATCCATAACGACAGCAGTTAATTTTTTCCTCAGATGGAATTAAACTTCTTGTTTGTATCCACAAGTAGGAAATTAATTCGTGTTATTTGCCGTCCAAGTAACATACTATCATTTTATTTGTTTCTTAAATAACATACCGCCATCTTGATTGCCATCTAAGTGACAAATACACATAGTTCGAATATAATTGAGTGCTCCGTTTTCGCCCCCGGCAGTCGTCGGCGGTGTCCCCGGGACCGACGCCGGCCGACTTCAGCGAGCAGCTGATCACGCTGGTGCCGCCCGTGCTGTGGGACGCGGCGCCCTGGGGGAAGGAGTTCGGGGACTGCGTCACGCAGCCGCAGAAGCACTACAGCTACGGGGACCTCGTCACCGCCACCTTCGTAAGTAAACTGATAACACTGCTGACATTTTTTTCTGGGACTCTCATATTCCATGGATGTACAATAAAAAAAGGTACTATCTTAATATATTATGGAAGTGAAGTGGGCTGTAGAATAAACTAGCTATTAACATATAATTATGGTGCTGCCACCTACCACCTTCGACGAATGCCATGCATATTTGATATAATGGCAACACTGTTGTCTTGTTTTGAGAGGGATTTACTTCAAAATTCAATAGCGAATACTCCTTCAAAAGGTAAAAAAACCAGTCTATACTGACTACTGTCCTTGTATATTTGAGGGAACTTTTCTTCAAAGCCAATGTTATAAATGCCAAATTGAATCTTCCCGGATCCTATAATGTTTTAATCAGTTCTACAATCGTTAATTAATCTCAGTGGTACTTTATATTTGTTTAATTAATTCATGCCCTCCAGAAATTCAAATATTGTCAAAAATACCTTAAATACAAAATTACCAAATATGAGTACAATCTTGATGCTTAAGACCGGTAGGACTCTAATTAAACATAATATATCTAATTCTCATAGGACCGGTTTGTTTCGATTTTGTGAACTCCACAAAAGCAGAAAGAGACATCGACCAATGTAGAGTGAGTTAGCTAGACTACGTAGTAGGGACAAGTCTTTTGCTTTATAATTACAACGGGCAGTTTGAATTTAATCAGTTACAAATTATGACATCAAAATGTTGCCATATCATACATTAAAAATATACAATAAAATAAGAAAAATAACTTACGCTTAAATTAAATATTTATTATTAAAATATATTTTAAACTATTTCAAACCAGTACAAATTTGAGAATAGCAGTTTGTCTCAAAATACTTATATAATATTTTATAGTAAAGATTTTGTAATGTGTTTTATATGTGAAGGTGTCCGGGCACCCCCGCAACAACATCCGGCACGGGCGCTGGTACGCCGCTGTCGAGAAGCTGGTCTCGGAGCGGGAGGACGCCTGGACCATCGTCGCCACCGACGGCGACTGGGAGACCAAGTCAGTACAGGACTTTGTTTATGGTATACGACACCCAACAGACACACAGCTCTCCCGATAGTGAGAGACAATCGTGATCTAAAGACACCGTATATTTAGAATACGACTAATTTCATTTTGGCGGCAGGAATAGGCAAGGCCAAAGATCCCTGGACGGAGAAGTTGCTATATTTAAAACTTACTGTTGTTAATCTGTGACATCTGTGATACTCCCAGTGGTACGGATGTTTGTGGGGAGGGGGTGATCACTTACAATCAGGTTACCCACCCACTTGTCCGTTTACCTAGGTACTGTTTTATAATAATTATTTACATTACATTTTGCTTCTATCGTGAATCAACGTGATGAGGCAACGAACAAGCTCACGGGTCTCCTGATGGTAAGAGACAACCGTGGTCTACAGACACCATAGATGTTGTAGGTGCGTCACTGTTCTGTGACCTGTTGGCCGGAATACGACAATGTCGTTATGGCAGCAGGAATAGGTAAAGCGGTGGATCCCTGTGCGGGCGAGATGCAACACTGCACTCTGCTACCAGTGGTCATGTCGGAAGCGATCCAGTTAACCTACGGTCGTGTCTTACAGCTGCTGCAGGAAGGCTATAGGTCTATTCTACACAGAAGGCCTGGATCGAGACAGGAAAAAATATCTCAGTACATTTACTTATAAGTAGTGTAACTCCAGGTACATCTGGAAGCGCAGCTCGAAGGTGTTGGGCACGAGCTACGCGGAGGTCCAGTGGCAAGTTCCCGAGGGCGCGCCGCCCGGGACCTACCGCCTGCACCACTACGGGAACTACAAGTACATCCTCGGGGGGATATACCCCTACCACGGGTACTCCGACCCCTTCGACATCACCTAACGCACCGAGCACCTACTATAAATATCTATGAGTCGGCTAACAATATATATCACTGAATAGATTGAACAATAATAAAATTATTATTTTGCTAACTCCCGTCTAAAAACAGTAGTTATTATGAGTTCAAGCGAGAAACACACAGAAGGATCTTGATTTTTAGAGAACTTGCAAAATAATTATTTTATTCTTTCTTAAACGTGGATTTCCTAATAATATCGACTATCTTAACATTAATTATTTAACAAAATAGTCCGCAAAAACTATTTATTGTTCAAAAGTTGAAGTTTCGGAGGTGGACAAATTTGTTCGAAACGACTCTGGTACAGTCAGTACTAAAATGTAGGCTTCTTGTTTTATAAATAACATAATACCCCGAAAGACTTTTTTTTCAATGAATTTTTATGTTCATCGTTGTAAATACGATAGTTAATGTCGTATTCCAGTCCGGAGAGTAGAGTAAACTTATGAGAGTCTTCACATTGTGGGGCAGGATGAGAGCTACCTCGACATTCATTACTCTTCGTGCAAACACACCGATTTCGGAGACTCTCGACACTCTGGATTAAAATGATTATTAACAGTAATTCAAAACTTATAATATTATTATTCGAAAAAATAATTGTCCATTGTAGGGGTAATAGCTATGATAGGTTTCTGCTGTGAAGATAAATGCACTATCTGGAGATTACACTCCCATCAAAGATTTGACTTCTATCTCATTCTCATACAGCCTTATGAGAGTGAGATAGAGAGCCCTTTTGATTTCCTCAACTTCACAAAACAAAAAAACCCAAATAGTCGCAAAGAATGACCGGTCTAGAGGGAGTTAGCAATACCTCATGGTTTCTGATAAGAGTATTTCGATGGTCTGTCAAATAACACTGTTATTGTAAATAACATCTTTTGCGAATCTAAATGAAAAGAGTACCTAAAAGTTATTTAACAATTAGTCAAACTGTGTAAGTCTAGTACTTTTTCTTTCAACCAAAGACTAGTATTTCACTCTAATGTTATATAAAAAGCCAGACAAGTGCGAGCAAGACTCGCGAAAGAAGAATATTTGCTGTATGGGAGCCTCCTTTAAATATTAATTTTACACTGGTTTTTACCCTTTGAGTAGGGAACCATAAAAATATAACAAATGTTTATTTTTACACAAACAATATGCGTGTGTAAAATAAATAAAATAAGACAGTATCAAAGGATATCAAATGTTTTTTACAGTCTTATTTTAAGTGTTTCATCCATATATATAATTTATAGAACTCTAAAATATTTATAAGTGTGTAAATAATTTCAATCCACCAAAGATTTAGCATTAAAACAAGAAATACTGAAATATTGTTTTAATTTCATTAAAATTTTTCGTTTACTTTAAGACTACATTGATAAAAAGTTTCATAAAAGAAACATGTTCAAATTAATAAATTTCGTCCCGAAGAGAGTATTAAGTAATTGCATAAATACTTTCTACTTGAAAAAACACACTTGGACTAATACACAATATTTATTTTTATATTTTCAAATTACACTTTCTCTTTATTATTTCTATATATCGTATGTTAGTCCTTCAGTCACCGACTAAATAAAAAAAGTGGAATAGTACAAATGTGTGTTTTCAAGAAGAGGGTGATTAAGTAATAAGTCTATCGTCTTTAAAAAGGCTGTTGTTTTTAATAAACTTCTGCTGTATTAAGTTATAGTTCAGAAAAACACTATTTTAAAATAGTAAACAAAAATTTTATACAAAAATTGTCGATTATTTTAAATTGTTACTAGTTTATGAATGAGATATAACTTTATTATTGTATATATTATTAGTTAGAGTATATTTTTATAAATTTGTAGAATTTAATCATGTGCCTGAAATTCAATTGTTGCCATTATTGAGATGTCTCAATATGTAAATTTATTAAATAGTTAAAAAAAAATAGTTTCATTCATGACAAATATGAAGTTATTTCCTTCTATCGATGGAAACCGATGAACAGAGGGTCTTTCAAGGTTAATCTGTCCCTGTGAATGCCCTAAAAGCAACACACACTTTTGTATTTCTACTATTAGTGGGATTATGATTCGTACTAAAATTCTTATTAAAAAATTACCTTCACACCTATTATATTCGAAGGAATAGGCAGAGAGGTCCGCTTTCTAATCCACGACTCGTATGTCCCATAGATATACCAGAACACCCACGATTAGCCATTAGGGCCCTGATGTAATAGGTGGCAAGCCTTTCGTCACTTCGGCCACATTACAATCCCGGGCAATGTAATGCTTATTCAGAATAATCTGAAAAACATTAAGAAAAGTTGCCCGACCTGGGAATTGAACCTGGACCCCACGCGGCTAACGATCTTAACAGGCGACAGCCCTACTGTGTGTAACAGTGCAAGGCAAACACAGGCGAAGTGAAAATTCTTATTAAAAACCTAATATATTTCACATTGTACGAGCAGGTGTCTAACACTGGACTGATAATCCGGCGATGAATGGACATTTCCAGTTTTTTAATGTTATCTGATTCGAAATAAATAGGTATCTATATTATATATTTTTTTATATGATAAGATTGATAAGGCAACGAACAGGCACACGGGTCTCCAGATGGTAAGAGACAACCGTGGCCTATACACCATAGATGTTGCAGGTGCGTCGCTATCCAGTGGCCAGATGTGCAACTTACCCTTACCCTTCAGATCGGAACACAACAATGTCATTATGGCGGCAGGGATAGGTAAGGTGAAACCGGGGCGAGTTGCTTCACTGCACTTCACCACCATTGATCATGTTGGACCCATTTAAATTATGCTCGCCTCTTACCAGCTGCCTTGCAGCCTGGTAGACAGACAAAAATTCTTAAAATGTGTTTTGTTCGTTTGTAATCGACTGAATATATTTTATTAAATATCTTCAATGTACAGGACACTTGTCTAAAAATGTATTATGTATATAGATAATAAAATTATTTTAAATATATTTTATTTTGAAGGTTGCCTTAATTACTATACATACTAAGTGGTATATGTTGATTAAATCAATGCTAATATCACTAATACTTTTGTGTTTATTGCTTCCACCTTATCATAGATTATGATTAAATTTTTTACTACTTACGATAATAAAATCAGCTCGGTGAAAATAATTGATTATTAATCAGTAAGAAAATTTGAGGTTATATACCCAAAAATAACTTGTTGAAGCAATATTTCAAAGTTAGGAATAGAATATGTCCGACTTTGATTCACGAGGCCCGGGTTCGATTACCCAGTAGGTCAAGGTTCTTATAAGTTTTTTTCAGTTTATCTGAAAAATATCGTTGCCTGGGGTTGGATTTGTACTAGACGTACCGATTTAATATCGACAATTAATTGTAAGTGTCTGCTGCGTATGTACTCTCCGCCTACCCTTTCTGGGATAGGTATTTTTTTATCGATTGAAAAATTAGGCAAATTGAGCCTTTCAATGCAAATTATTTTATTTTAAGGCGTTATTTAACTATACTGACACAAATCAAAAATTTAAGGGCTTTAGACAAATAACAAACATAGTCGACAAATGTGTTCGCTAACCACTCGACCAACGAGGCTATATCACTTAATCTGCACGTTTATTAAATCTAGTAATATCCAATGACACATTTTGAATGTTTTAACTTTGTACTGTAAACAGATAACACCTAATCTCATGTCCGTGCGCTTGATAATTTAGGTATCAAGTGGATTAAAAAATTATTAAGTTATGATACTGTGTGAAATCACGAATCTAATATGTGGTTCTGTAGTTTTCAGGGTTCCGTACCCGGGTGTTATAAAAGGTTTCTCTTACTAAAATTCTACTGTCACCAGGCTGTTGGTATCTCATGAATCGTGGCAACTAGAAGGTTTGAACTTTCACAGATGATATGTTTTCGTTGCCGCTATAATAACAAATACTTACTAAAAATAGAATAACATATATTATGTTAATTGGCTCATATACAATAAATGGGTTTTTTGTCATTTTGACATACAATGGTACGGATCTCTGCGTGCGCGAGTCTGATTCACGCTGGGCCGATTTTTTGTATTTTTTTTTTTGCCACAGTCGAAAAAAATTGTATTTAAATTAATAAATAACATGTAGGTTATACCTACACTTTAATTTGCGGCTTATGATTGATATATTCCGAGATATAATATTAAACAACTGTAGAAATGAGCAAACCAATATGACAAGCGATCATTATTGGTGGGAGAAAACTGTTATCGAAAGTAACTGGGACACAAATTCCCAACATTCTGCTTGATGGTGTTGTCATCCAATTGAACAAAATTGTTAAAAATCTCGGTGTGTACCTCGACGAAACTTTATCGTGGTCTCTTTATCTTGCTACCTATTTTTACAAAAATCATGTTAGCCGAATCTCTTCTTCTGTCTATTATTGATTATGCCAATTTCACATTTTTTGTTTCGGCTAATCTCTGGAACGGATGTTCTGATTTTGACGAGACTTCCACTGGCAGATAGCTGATATAATAAGGAGTAACTTAGGCTACCTCCATTTTAGAAATGTACTAAAATAAACATAATAAAAACGCGTACGAAGTCGCAGGCACAGCCAGACCCAAAATAACATTTTCATAATTTTTGTGTCTGTCAGTTTGTTGGTTCCGGCTATTCTCTGGAACGGCTGGACCGATTTTGACGAGATTTTCAGTTTCAGCCGTGTAACCAGGGTGCAGCTGGAGTAATATACAATAACTTAGGCTACCTTCACTTTAGGATTATAGAAATAAATAAATTAAAGCGCTGAAGAAATCGCGGTCTCAACTAGTACCTACCTAATATATGAATTATGTAGTGATGGCCGATGTTTTTTTTAATTTTGAGCATTTTTAGGCTCAAATTCAAAGTCGCTGGGCACTTAACATTTTGATAAAAAACAATTAAATATTTGGTGATAATTGAAAATAACACGAGATAACATGTTATCACTGCAAATCGTGATTGAAGGGGTCAGGTAATTACCTTATTATCATTGATTTAATTATTACATACGTACGTATTCCTTCCTCTACATAATGGTTCAATGTTAATTGATATTGTTAGGAAATTAATCAGTGGCAATTTGGATTTAAATATTTATAAATTCACATGGTCTGACCGTATAAGGGTAAGTGATCTAAAATTTCAGAGAACCAAAGCTTACATAGTTATCATCATCATTATATACATGTGTATAGTGCATACATACATACACATAGCAGATTCACGCTAATTTCTGAAAGGCATAGAGTTTATAAAGCCAAGTGTTCCTTCCGACATACTTGCCTTGCTTCCTCCACATTGACTACTCTCATCATACAGACATGGCGGTTTCGGAGACTTTTGACACCACCCTCGGATAATACGCGTGCTATTTGATCGTGGAATGTCAAACGAGGTCTTCCCAGATACCTACAGCAGTCCCTTTTACATAATGGCATACAAAAAACCTCCCACATTTTGACCCGCGAATTTAGAGTTTGTTGTTACCCTTTCTTTGCGAAACATGCTTTGTAAGAATTTACCAGCTGTTAGGGAGAAAAATTTTCGTTTTTTTTTTCAGGAAATCATTATTCATATTATGTAAAATCTTATTATTTTTGTCTTAGATCCCGTTTTCCCGTCTTGGTCCGGGCCCTCAGTGTAGAATAGACCAACTGCCTTCCTACCAGGCAGTTCGTAAGAGGCGAGCATAGGTTAACTGGGTCACTATCAACATGACCACTGGTGGTAGAGTGCTGTGCAGAAACTCGCCCGGGTAGGGATCCACCGCCTTATCTATTCCTGCCGCCATAATGACATTGTCGTGTTCCGGTCCGGAGGG